>WSYQ01001616.1:0-21676 GCA_011426435.1 Lysiphlebus fabarum
TTGATTTATGAGAAAAAAATTTAAAGGTTTGGACCTTGAAAATCGACGTTTTTATAAGTTTTTTTAGTATCAGACTTTATAACTAATGATTTTTAAATGAAATTCACTGAATATCGACAGATATAGCTCTTTTATGACGTTATAACATGTTTAATTACTTGAGATATTGTAAATATTCGTTATTTTAGAAGAAAAAAATTTGAAAGTTTGGACCTTAAAAATCGACGTTTTTCCATGTTCTTTTAGTTTCAAACTTTATAACTAGCAATTTTCAAGGGAAATTCAATAAATATTGACAGATATAGGTGTTTTATGACGTTATAACATGTTTAATTATTTGAGATATTGTAAATATTCGTTATTTTAGAAGAAAAAAATTTGAAAGTTTGGACCTTGAAAATCAACGTTTTTCCATGTTCTTTCAGTTTCAAACTTTATAACTAGCGATTTTCAAGTGAAAGTCAATGAATATTGACAGATATAGGTATTTTATGACGTTATAAAACGTTCAAACATCTGAGTTATTGTAAACATTCGTTATTTTACAAGAAAAAAATTGGAAAGTTTGGACCTTGAAAATCAACGTTTTTTCATGTTCTTTTAGTTTCAAACTTTATAACTAGCAATTTTCAAGGGAAATTCAATAAATATTGACAGATATAGGTGTTTTATGGCGTTATGACACGTTTAATCATCTGAATTATTGTAAACATTCGTTGATTTATGAGAAAAAAATTTAAAGGTTTGGACCTTGAAAATCGACGTTTTTTCAAGTTTTTTCAGTATCAATTTTTATAACTAGCGATTTTCAAGTGAAATTCAATAAATATTGACAGATATAGGTGTTTTATGACGTTATAAAACGTTTAAACATCCGTATTATTGTAAACATTCGTTATTTTACAAGAAAAAAATTTGAAAGTTTGGACCTTAAAAATCGACGTTTTTCCATGTTCTTTCAGTTTCAAACTTTATAAATAATGATTTTTAAATGAAATTCAATGAATATTGACAGATATAGCTCTTTTATGACGTTATAACATGTTTAATTATTTGAGATATTGTAAATATTCGTTATTTTACAAGAAAAAAATTGGAAAGTTTGGACCTTGAAAATCAACGTTTTTCCATGTTCTTTTAGTTTCAAACTTTATAACTAGCAATTTTCAAGGGAAATTCAATAAATATTGACAGATATAGGTGTTTTATGGCGTTATGACACGTTTAATCATCTGAATTATTGTAAACATTCGTTGATTTATGAGAAAAAAATTTAAAGGTTTGGACCTTGAAAATCGACGTTTTTTCAAGTTTTTTCAGTATCAATTTTTATAACTAGCGATTTTCAAGTGAAATTCAATAAATATTGACAGATATAGGTGTTTTATGATGTTATAAAACGTTTAAACATCTGTATTATTGTAAACATTCGTTATTTTACAAGAAAAAAATTTTAAAGTTTGGACCTTAAAAATCGACGTTTTTTCAGGTTTTTTTAGCATCAGACTTCATAACTAATGATTTTTAAGTGAAATTCAATGAATATTCACAAATATAGGTGTTTTATGGCGTTATAACACGTTTAATCATCTGAATTATTGTAAACATTCGTTATTTTAGAAGAAAAAAATTTGAAAGTTTGGACCTTGAAAATCAACGTTTTTCCATGTTCTTTCAGTTTCAAACTTTATAACTAGCAATTTTCAAGGGAAATTCAATAAATATTCACAAATATAGGTGTTTTATGGCGTTATAACACGTTTAATCATCTGAATTATTGTAAACATTCGTTATTTTAGAAGAAAAAAATTTGAAAGTTTGGACCTTGAAAATCAACGTTTTTCCATGTTCTTTCAGTTTCAAACTTTATAACTAGCAATTTTCAAGGGAAATTCAATAAATATTGACAGATATTGGTGTTTTATGGCGTTATAACTCGTTTAATCATCTGAATTATTGTAAAGATTCGTTGATTTATGAGAAAAAAATTTAAAGGTTTGGACCTTGAAAATCGACGTTTTTTCAAGTTTTTTTAGTATCAGACTTTATAACTAATGATTTTTAAATGAAATCCAATGAATATTGACAGATATAGCTGTTTTATGACGTTATAACATGTTTAATTATTTGAGTTATTGTAAACATTCGTTATTTTACAAGAAAAAAATTAGAAAGTTTGGACCTCAAAAATCGACGTTTTTCCATGTTCTTTCAGTTTCAAACTTTATAAATAATGATTTTTAAATGAAATTCAATGAATATTGACAGATATAGCTCTTTTATGACGTTATAACATGTTTTATTATTTGAGATATTGTAAATATTCGTTATTTTAGAAGAAAAAAATTTGAAAGTTTGGACCTTGAAAATCAACGTTTTTCCATGTTCTTTTAGTTTCAAACTTTATAACTAGCGATTTTCAAGTGAAATTCAATAAATATTGACAGATATAGGTGTTTTATGGCGTTATAACTCGTTTAATCATCTGAATTATTGTAAACATTCGTTGATTTATTAGAAAAAAATTTAAAGGTTTGGACCTTGAAAATCGACGTTTTTTCAAATTTTTTTAGTATCAGACTTTATAAGTAATAATGATTTTCAAATGAAATTCAATGAATATTGACAGATAAAGCTGATTATGACGCTATAACATGTTTAATTACCTGAATTATTGTAAATATTCGTTATTTTAAAAGAAAAAAAATTGAAAGTTTGGACCTTGAAAATCAACGTTTTTCCATGTTCTTTCAGTTTCAAACTTTATAACTAGCGATTTTCAAGTGAAAGTCAATGAATATTGACAGATATAGGTATTTTATGACGTTATAAAACGTTCAAACATCTGAGTTATTGTAAACATTCGTTATTTTACAAGAAAAAAATTGGAAAGTTTGGACCTTGAAAATCAACGTTTTTTCATGTTCTTTTAGTTTCAAACTTTATAACTAGCAATTTTCAAGGGAAATTCAATAAATATTGACAGATATAGGTGTTTTATGGCGTTATGACACGTTTAATCATCTGAATTATTGTAAACATTCGTTGATTTATGAGAAAAAAATTTAAAGGTTTGGACCTTGAAAATCGACGTTTTTTCAAGTTTTTTCAGTATCAATTTTTATAACTAGCGATTTTCAAGTGAAATTCAATAAATATTGACAGATATAGGTGTTTTATGACGTTATAAAACGTTTAAACATCCGTATTATTGTAAACATTCGTTATTTTACAAGAAAAAAATTTGAAAGTTTGGACCTTAAAAATCGACGTTTTTCCATGTTCTTTCAGTTTCAAACTTTATAAATAATGATTTTTAAATGAAATTCAATGAATATTGACAGATATAGCTCTTTTATGACGTTATAACATGTTTAATTATTTGAGATATTGTAAATATTCGTTATTTTACAAGAAAAAAATTTGAAAGTTTGGACCTCAAAAATCGACGTTTTTACAAGTTTTTTTAGTATCAGACTTTATAACTAATGATTTTTAAGTGAAATTCAATGAATATTCACAAATATAGGTGTTTTATGGCGTTATAACTCGTTTAATCATCTGAATTATTGTAAAGATTCGTTGATTTATGAGAAAAAAATTTAAAGGTTTGGACCTTGAAAATCGACGTTTTTTCAAGTTTTTTTAGTATCAGACTTTATAACTAATGATTTTTAAATGAAATCCAATGAATATTGACAGATATAGCTGTTTTATGACGTTATAACATGTTTAATTATTTGAGTTATTGTAAACATTCGTTATTTTACAAGAAAAAAATTGGAAAGTTTGGACCTTGAAAATCAACGTTTTTCCATGTTCTTTTAGTTTCAAACTTTATAACTAGCAATTTTCAAGGGAAATTCAATAAATATTGACAGATATAGGTGTTTTATGGCGTTATGACACGTTTAATCATCTGAATTATTGTAAACATTCGTTGATTTATGAGAAAAAAATTTAAAGGTTTGGACCTTGAAAATCGACGTTTTTTCATGTTCTTTCAGTTTCAAACTTTATAACTAGCAATTTTCAAGGGAAATTCAATAAATATTCACAAATATAGGTGTTTTATGGCGTTATAACACGTTTAATCATCTGAATTATTGTAAACATTCGTTATTTTAGAAGAAAAAAATTTGAAAGTTTGGACCTTGAAAATCAACGTTTTTCCATGTTCTTTCAGTTTCAAACTTTATAACTAGCAATTTTCAAGGGAAATTCAATAAATATTGACAGATATTGGTGTTTTATGGCGTTATAACTCGTTTAATCATCTGAATTATTGTAAAGATTCGTTGATTTATGAGAAAAAAATTTAAAGGTTTGGACCTTGAAAATCGACGTTTTTTCAAGTTTTTTTAGTATCAGACTTTATAACTAATGATTTTTAAATGAAATCCAATGAATATTGACAGATATAGCTGTTTTATGACGTTATAACATGTTTAATTATTTGAGTTATTGTAAACATTCGTTATTTTACAAGAAAAAAATTAGAAAGTTTGGACCTCAAAAATCGACGTTTTTCCATGTTCTTTCAGTTTCAAACTTTATAAATAATGATTTTTAAATGAAATTCAATGAATATTGACAGATATAGCTCTTTTATGACGTTATAACATGTTTTATTATTTGAGATATTGTAAATATTCGTTATTTTAGAAGAAAAAAATTTGAAAGTTTGGACCTTGAAAATCAACGTTTTTCCATGTTCTTTTAGTTTCAAACTTTATAACTAGCGATTTTCAAGTGAAATTCAATAAATATTGACAGATATAGGTGTTTTATGGCGTTATAACTCGTTTAATCATCTGAATTATTGTAAACATTCGTTGATTTATTAGAAAAAAATTTAAAGGTTTGGACCTTGAAAATCGACGTTTTTTCAAATTTTTTTAGTATCAGACTTTATAAGTAATAATGATTTTCAAATGAAATTCAATGAATATTGACAGATAAAGCTGATTATGACGCTATAACATGTTTAATTACCTGAATTATTGTAAATATTCGTTATTTTAAAAGAAAAAAAATTGAAAGTTTGGACCTTGAAAATCAACGTTTTTCCATGTTCTTTCAGTTTCAAACTTTATAACTAGCGATTTTCAAGTGAAAGTCAATGAATATTGACAGATATAGGTATTTTATGACGTTATAAAACGTTCAAACATCTGAGTTATTGTAAACATTCGTTATTTTACAAGAAAAAAATTGGAAAGTTTGGACCTTGAAAATCAACGTTTTTTCATGTTCTTTTAGTTTCAAACTTTATAACTAGCAATTTTCAAGGGAAATTCAATAAATATTGACAGATATAGGTGTTTTATGGCGTTATGACACGTTTAATCATCTGAATTATTGTAAACATTCGTTGATTTATGAGAAAAAAATTTAAAGGTTTGGACCTTGAAAATCGACGTTTTTTCAAGTTTTTTCAGTATCAATTTTTATAACTAGCGATTTTCAAGTGAAATTCAATAAATATTGACAGATATAGGTGTTTTATGACGTTATAAAACGTTTAAACATCCGTATTATTGTAAACATTCGTTATTTTACAAGAAAAAAATTTGAAAGTTTGGACCTTAAAAATCGACGTTTTTCCATGTTCTTTCAGTTTCAAACTTTATAAATAATGATTTTTAAATGAAATTCAATGAATATTGACAGATATAGCTCTTTTATGACGTTATAACATGTTTAATTATTTGAGATATTGTAAATATTCGTTATTTTACAAGAAAAAAATTTGAAAGTTTGGACCTCAAAAATCGACGTTTTTACAAGTTTTTTTAGTATCAGACTTTATAACTAATGATTTTTAAGTGAAATTCAATGAATATTCACAAATATAGGTGTTTTATGGCGTTATAACTCGTTTAATCATCTGAATTATTGTAAAGATTCGTTGATTTATGAGAAAAAAATTTAAAGGTTTGGACCTTGAAAATCGACGTTTTTTCAAGTTTTTTTAGTATCAGACTTTATAACTAATGATTTTTAAATGAAATCCAATGAATATTGACAGATATAGCTGTTTTATGACGTTATAACATGTTTAATTATTTGAGTTATTGTAAACATTCGTTATTTTACAAGAAAAAAATTGGAAAGTTTGGACCTTGAAAATCAACGTTTTTCCATGTTCTTTTAGTTTCAAACTTTATAACTAGCAATTTTCAAGGGAAATTCAATAAATATTGACAGATATAGGTGTTTTATGGCGTTATGACACGTTTAATCATCTGAATTATTGTAAACATTCGTTGATTTATGAGAAAAAAATTTAAAGGTTTGGACCTTGAAAATCGACGTTTTTTCATGTTCTTTCAGTTTCAAACTTTATAACTAGCAATTTTCAAGGGAAATTCAATAAATATTCACAAATATAGGTGTTTTATGGCGTTATAACACGTTTAATCATCTGAATTATTGTAAACATTCGTTATTTTAGAAGAAAAAAATTTGAAAGTTTGGACCTTGAAAATCAACGTTTTTCCATGTTCTTTCAGTTTCAAACTTTATAACTAGCAATTTTCAAGGGAAATTCAATAAATATTGACAGATATTGGTGTTTTATGGCGTTATAACTCGTTTAATCATCTGAATTATTGTAAAGATTCGTTGATTTATGAGAAAAAAATTTAAAGGTTTGGACCTTGAAAATCGACGTTTTTTCAAGTTTTTTTAGTATCAGACTTTATAACTAATGATTTTTAAATGAAATCCAATGAATATTGACAGATATAGCTGTTTTATGACGTTATAACATGTTTAATTATTTGAGTTATTGTAAACATTCGTTATTTTACAAGAAAAAAATTAGAAAGTTTGGACCTCAAAAATCGACGTTTTTCCATGTTCTTTCAGTTTCAAACTTTATAAATAATGATTTTTAAATGAAATTCAATGAATATTGACAGATATAGCTCTTTTATGACGTTATAACATGTTTTATTATTTGAGATATTGTAAATATTCGTTATTTTAGAAGAAAAAAATTTGAAAGTTTGGACCTTGAAAATCAACGTTTTTCCATGTTCTTTTAGTTTCAAACTTTATAACTAGCGATTTTCAAGTGAAATTCAATAAATATTGACAGATATAGGTGTTTTATGGCGTTATAACTCGTTTAATCATCTGAATTATTGTAAACATTCGTTATTTTACGAGAAAAAAATTTGAAAGTTTGGACCTTAAAAATCGACGTTTTTCCATGTTCTTTTAGTTTCAAACTTTATAACTAGCAATTTTCAAGGGAAATTCAATAATAATTGACAGATATTGGTGTTTTATGGCGTTATAACTCGTTTAATCATCTGAATTATTGTAAACATTCGTTGATTTATTAGAAAAAAATTTAAAGGTTTGGACCTTGAAAATCGACGTTTTTTCAAATTTTTTTAGTATCAGACTTTATAAGTAATAATGATTTTCAAATGAAATTCAATGAATATTGACAGATAAAGCTGATTATGACGCTATAACATGTTTAATTACCTGAATTATTGTAAATATTCGTTATTTTAAAAGAAAAAAAATTGAAAGTTTGGACCTTGAAAATCAACGTTTTTCCATGTTCTTTCAGTTTCAAACTTTATAACTAGCGATTTTCAAGTGAAAGTCAATGAATATTGACAGATATAGGTATTTTATGACGTTATAAAACGTTCAAACATCTGAGTTATTGTAAACATTCGTTATTTTACAAGAAAAAAATTGGAAAGTTTGGACCTTGAAAATCGACGTTTTTTCAAGTTTTTTCAGTATCAATTTTTATAACTAGCGATTTTCAAGTGAAATTCAATAAATATTGACAGATATAGGTGTTTTATGACGTTATAAAACGTTTAAACATCCGTATTATTGTAAACATTCGTTATTTTACAAGAAAAAAATTTGAAAGTTTGGACCTTAAAAATCGACGTTTTTCCATGTTCTTTCAGTTTCAAACTTTATAAATAATGATTTTTAAATGAAATTCAATGAATATTGACAGATATAGCTCTTTTATGACGTTATAACATGTTTAATTATTTGAGATATTGTAAATATTCGTTATTTTACAAGAAAAAAATTTGAAAGTTTGGACCTTAAAAATCGACGTTTTTACAAGTTTTTTTAGTATCAGACTTTATAACTAATGATTTTTAAGTGAAATTCAATGAATATTCACAAATATAGGTGTTTTATGGCGTTATAACACGTTTAATCATCTGAATTATTGTAAACATTCGTTATTTTAGAAGAAAAAAATTTGAAAGTTTGGACCTTGAAAATCAACGTTTTTCCATGTTCTTTCAGTTTCAAACTTTATAACTAGCAATTTTCAAGGGAAATTCAATAAATATTGACAGATATTGGTGTTTTATGGCGTTATAACTCGTTTAATCATCTGAATTATTGTAAAGATTCGTTGATTTATGAGAAAAAAATTTAAAGGTTTGGACCTTGAAAATCGACGTTTTTTCAAGTTTTTTTAGTATCAGACTTTATAACTAATGATTTTTAAATGAAATCCAATGAATATTGACAGATATAGCTGTTTTATGACGTTATAACATGTTTAATTATTTGAGTTATTGTAAACATTCGTTATTTTACAAGAAAAAAATTGGAAAGTTTGGACCTCAAAAATCGACGTTTTTCCATGTTCTTTCAGTTTCAAACTTTATAAATAATGATTTTTAAATGAAATTCAATGAATATTGACAGATATAGGTGTTTTATGGCGTATCAGACTATAACTAATGATTTTTAAATGAAATCCAATGAATGTTGACAGATATAGCTCTTTTATGACGTTATAACATGTTTAATTATCTGAATTATTGTAAACATTCGTTATTTTAAAAGAAAAAATTTGAAAATCGACGTTTTTTCAAGTTTTTTCAGTATCAAACTTTATAACTAGTGATTTTCAAGTGAAATTCAATAAATATTGACAGATGTAGGTGTTTTATGACGTTATAAAACGTTTAAACATCTGTATTATTGTAAACATTCGTTATTTTACAAGAAAAAAATTTGAAAGTTTGGACCTTAAAAATCGACGTTTTTCCATGTTCTTTCAGTTTCAAACTTTATAAATAATGATTTTTAAATGAAATTCAATGAATATTGACAGATATAGCTCTTTTATGACGTTATAACATGTTTAATTATTTGAGAAATTGTAAATATTCGTTATTTTACAAGAAAAAAATTTGAAAGTTTGGACCTTAAAAATCGACGTTTTTACAAGTTTTTTTAGTATCAGACTTTATAACTAATGATTTTTAAGTGAAATTCAATGAATATTCACAAATATAGGTGTTTTATGACGTTATGAAACATTTAAACATCTGAGTTATTGTAAACATTCGTTACTTTACAAGAAAAAAATTTGAAAGTTTGGACCTTGAAAATCAACGTTTTTCCATGTTCTTTCAGTTTCAAACTTTATAACTAGCGATTTTCAAGTGAAATTCGATAAATATTGACAGATATAGGTGTTTTATGACGTTATAAAACGTTTAAACATCTGTATTATTGTAAACATTCGTTATTTTACAAGAAAAAAATTTGAAAGTTTAAACCTTAAAAATCCACGTTTTTTCAAGTTTTTTTAGTATCAGACTTTATAACTAATGATTTTTAAGTGAAATTCAATGAATATTCACAAATATAGGTGTTTTATGACGTTATGAAACATTTAAACATCTGAGTTATTGTAAACATTCGTTACTTTACAAGAAAAAAATTTGAAAGTTTGGACCTTAAAAATCGACGTTTTTCCATGTTCTTTTAGTTTCAAACTTTATAACTAGCAATTTTCAAGGGAAATTCAATAAATATTGACAGATATAGGTGTTTTATGACGTTATGAAACGTTTAAACATCTGAGTTATTGTAAACATTCGTTGATTTATGAGAAAAAAATTTAAAGGTTTGGACCTTGAAAATCGACGTTTTTATAAGTTTTTTTAGTATCAGACTTTATAACTAATGATTTTTAAATGAAATTCACTGAATATCGACAGATATAGCTCTTTTATGACGTTATAACATGTTTAATTACTTGAGATATTGTAAATATTCGTTATTTTAGAAGAAAAAAATTTGAAAGTTTGGACCTTAAAAATCGACGTTTTTCCATGTTCTTTTAGTTTCAAACTTTATAACTAGCGATTTTCAAGTGAAATTCAATGAATATTGACAGATATAGGTGTTTTATGACGTTATAAAACGTTTAAACATCTGTATTATTGTAAAAATTCGTTATTTTACAAGAAAAAAATTTGAAAGTTTGGACCTTAAAAATCGACGTTTTTCGATGTTCTTTCAGTTTCAAACTTTATAAATAATGATTTTTAAATGAAATTCAATGAATATTGACAGATATAGCTCTTTTATGACGTTATAACATGTTTAATTATTTGAGATATTGTAAATATTCGTTATTTTACAAGAAAAAAATTTGAAAGTTTGGACCTTGAAAATCAACGTTTTTCCATGTTCTTTTAGTTTCAAACTTTATAACTAGCGATTTTCAAGTGAAATTCAATGAATATTGACAGATATAGGTGTTTTATGACGTTGTAAAACGTTTAAACATCTGAGTAATTGTAAACATTCGTATATTAAGAAGAAAAAAATTTGAAAATCGACGTTTTTTCAAGTTTTTTCAGTATCAAACTTTATAACTAGCGATTTTTAAGTGAAATTCAATGAATATTGACAGATATAGGTGTTTTATGACGTTATAAAACGTTTAAACATCTGAGTTATTGTAAACATTCGTTATTTTACAAGAAAAAAATTTGAAAGTTTGGACCTTAAAAATCGACGTTTTTCCATGTTCTTTTAGTTTCAAACTTTATAACTAGCAATTTTCAAGGGAAATTCAATAATAATTGACAGATATTGGTGTTTTATGGCGTTATAACTCGTTTAATCATCTGAATTATTGTAAACATTCGTTATTTTAGAAGAAAAAAATTTGAAAATCGACGTTTTTTCAAGTTTTTTCAGTATCAAACTTTATAACTAGCGATTTTTAAGTGAAATTCAATGAATATTGACAGATATAGGTGTTTTATGACGTTATAAAACGTTTAAACATCTGTATTATTGTAAACATTCGTTATTTTACAAGAAAAAAATTTTAAAGTTTGGACCTTGAAAATCAACGTTTTTCCATGTTCTTTTAGTTTCAAACTTTATAACTAGCGATTTTCAAGTGAAATTCAATAAATATTGACAGATATAGGTGTTTTATGGCGTTATAACACGTTTAATCATCTGAATTATTGTAAACATTCGTTATTTTAGAAGAAAAAAATTTGAAAATCGACGTTTTTTCAAGTTTTTTCAGTATCAAACTTTATAACTAGCGATTTTCAAGTGAAATTCAATAAATATTGACAGATATAGGTGTTTTATGATGTTATAAAACGTTTAAACATCTGTATTATTGTAAACATTCGTTATTTTACAAGAAAAAAATTTTAAAGTTTGGACCTTAAAAATCGACGTTTTTTCAAGTTTTTTTAGCATCAGACTTCATAACTAATGATTTTTAAGTGAAATTCAATGAATATTCACAAATATAGGTGTTTTATGGCGTTATAACACGTTTAATCATCTGAATTATTGTAAACATTCGTTATTTTAGAAGAAAAAAATTTGAAAATCGACGTTTTTTCAAGTTTTTTCAGTATCAAACTTTATAACTAGCGATTTTCAAGTGAAATTCAATAAATATTGACAGATATAGGTGTTTTATGACGTTATGAAACGTTTAAACATCTGAGTTATTGTAAACATTCGTTGATTTATGAGAAAAAAATTTAAAGGTTTGGACCTTGAAAATCGACGTTTTTATAAGTTTTTTTAGTATCAGACTTTATAACTAATGATTTTTAAATGAAATTCGATTAATATTGACAGATATAGCTCTTTTATGACGTTATAACATGTTTAATTATTTGAGTTATTGTAAACATTCGTTATTTTACAAGAAAAAAATTGGAAAGTTTGGACCTTGAAAATCAACGTTTTTCCATGTTCTTTTAGTTTCAAACTTTATAACTAGCAATTTTCAAGGGAAATTCAATAAATATTGACAGATATAGGTGTTTTATGGCGTTATGACACGTTTAATCATCTGAATTATTGTAAACATTCGTTGATTTATGAGAAAAAAATTTAAAGGTTTGGACCTTGAAAATCGACGTTTTTTCAAGTTTTTTCAGTATCAATTTTTATAACTAGCGATTTTCAAGTGAAATTCAATAAATATTGACAGATATAGGTGTTTTATGACGTTATAAAACGTTTAAACATCCGTATTATTGTAAACATTCGTTATTTTACAAGAAAAAAATTTGAAAGTTTGGACCTTAAAAATCGACGTTTTTCCATGTTCTTTCAGTTTCAAACTTTATAAATAATGATTTTTAAATGAAATTCAATGAATATTGACAGATATAGCTCTTTTATGACGTTATAACATGTTTAATTATTTGAGATATTGTAAATATTCGTTATTTTACAAGAAAAAAATTTGAAAGTTTGGACCTTAAAAATCGACGTTTTTACAAGTTTTTTTAGTATCAGACTTTATAACTAATGATTTTTAAGTGAAATTCAATGAATATTCACAAATATAGGTGTTTTATGGCGTTATAACACGTTTAATCATCTGAATTATTGTAAACATTCGTTATTTTGAAAGAAAAAATTTGAAAATCGACGTTTTTTCAAGTTTTTTCAGTATCAAACTTTATAACTAGTGATTTTCAAGTGAAATTCAATAAATATTGACAGATGTAGGTGTTTTATGACGTTATAAAACGTTTAAACATCTGTATTATTGTAAACATTCGTTATTTTACAAGAAAAAAATTTGAAAGTTTGGACCTTAAAAATCGACGTTTTTCCATGTTCTTTCAGTTTCAAACTTTATAAATAATGATTTTTAAATGAAATTCAATGAATATTGACAGATATAGCTCTTTTATGACGTTATAACATGTTTAATTATTTGAAAAATTGTAAATATTCGTTATTTTACAAGAAAAAAATTTGAAAGTTTGGACCTTAAAAATCGACGTTTTTACAAGTTTTTTTAGTATCAGACTTTATAACTAATGATTTTTAAGTAAAATTCAATGAATATTCACAAATATAGGTGTTTTATGACGTTATGAAACATTTAAACATCTGAGTTATTGTAAACATTCGTTACTTTACAAGAAAAAAATTTGAAAGTTTGGACCTTGAAAATCAACGTTTTTCCATGTTCTTTCAGTTTCAAACTTTATAACTAGCGATTTTCAAGTGAAATTCGATAAATATTGACAGATATAGGTGTTTTATGACGTTATAAAACGTTTAAACATCTGTATTATTGTAAACATTCGTTATTTTACAAGAAAAAAATTTGAAAGTTTAAACCTTAAAAATCCACGTTTTTTCAAGTTTTTTTAGTATCAGACTTTATAACTAATGATTTTTAAGTGAAATTCAATGAATATTCACAAATATAGGTGTTTTATGACGTTATGAAACATTTAAACATCTGAGTTATTGTAAACATTCGTTACTTTACAAGAAAAAAATTTGAAAGTTTGGACCTTAGAAATCGACGTTTTTCCATGTTCTTTTAGTTTCAAACTTTATAACTAGCAATTTTCAAGGGAAATTCAATAAATATTGACAGATATAGGTGTTTTATGACGTTATGAAACGTTTAAACATCTGAGTTATTGTAAACATTCGTTGATTTATGAGAAAAAAATTTAAAGGTTTGGACCTTGAAAATCGACGTTTTTATAAGTTTTTTTAGTATCAGACTTTATAACTAATGATTTTTAAATGAAATTCACTGAATATCGACAGATATAGCTCTTTTATGACGTTGTAACATGTTTAATTACTTGAGATATTGTAAATATTCGTTATTTTAGAAGAAAAAAATTTGAAAGTTTGGACCTTAAAAATCGACGTTTTTACAAGTTTTTTTAGTATCAGACTTTATAACTAATGATTTTTAAGTAAAATTCAATGAATATTCACAAATATAGGTGTTTTATGACGTTATGAAACATTTAAACATCTGAGTTATTGTAAACATTCGTTACTTTACAAGAAAAAAATTTGAAAGTTTGGACCTTGAAAATCAACGTTTTTCCATGTTCTTTCAGTTTCAAACTTTATAACTAGCGATTTTCAAGTGAAATTCGATAAATATTGACAGATATAGGTGTTTTATGACGTTATAAAACGTTTAAACATCTGTATTATTGTAAACATTCGTTATTTTACAAGAAAAAAATTTGAAAGTTTAAACCTTAAAAATCCACGTTTTTTCAAGTTTTTTTAGTATCAGACTTTATAACTAATGATTTTTAAGTGAAATTCAATGAATATTCACAAATATAGGTGTTTTATGACGTTATGAAACATTTAAACATCTGAGTTATTGTAAACATTCGTTACTTTACAAGAAAAAAATTTGAAAGTTTGGACCTTAAAAATCGACGTTTTTCCATGTTCTTTTAGTTTCAAACTTTATAACTAGCAATTTTCAAGGGAAATTCAATAATAATTGACAGATATTGGTGTTTTATGGCGTTATAACTCGTTTAATCATCTGAATTATTGTAAACATTCGTTGATTTATAAGAAAAAAATTTAAAGGTTTGGACCTTGAAAATCGACGTTTTTTCAAATTTTTTTAGTATCAGACTTTATAAGTAATAATGATTTTCAAATGAAATTCAATGAATATTGACAGATAAAGCTGATTATGATGCTATAACATGTTTAATTACCTGAATTATTGTAAATATTCGTTATTTTAAAAGAAAAAAAATTGGAAAGTTTGGACCTTAAAAATCGACGTTTTTCCATGTTCTTTCAGTTTCAAACTTTATAACTAGCGATTTTCAAGTGAAAGTCAATAAATATTGACAGATATAGGTATTTTATGACGTTATAAAACGTTTAAACATTTGAGTTATTGTAAACATTCGTTATTTTACAAGAAAAAAATTTGAAAGTTTGGACCTTGAAAATCAACGTTTTTCCATGTTCTTTTAGTTTCAAACTTTATAACTAGCAATTTTCAAGGGAAATTCAATAAATATTGACAGATATAGGTGTTTTATGACGTTATAACATGTTTAATTATTTGAGATATTGTAAATATTCGTTATTTTAGAAGAAAAAAATTTGAAAGTTTGGACCTTGAAAATCAACTTTTTTCCATGTTCTTTCAGTTTCAAACTTTATAACTAGCAATTTTCAAGGAAAATTCAATAAATATTGACAGATATTGGTGTTTTATGGCGTTATAACTCGTTTAATCATCTGAATTATTGTAAAGATTCGTTGATTTATGAGAAAAAAATTTAAAGGTTTGGACCTTGAAAATCGACGTTTTTTCAAGTTTTTTTAGTATCAGACTTTATAACTAATGATTTTTAAATGAAATCCAATGAATATTGACAGATATAGCTGTTTTATGACGTTATAACATGTTTAATTATTTGAGTTATTGTAAACATTCGTTATTTTACAAGAAAAAAATTGGAAAGTTTGGACCTTGAAAATCAACGTTTTTCCATGTTCTTTTAGTTTCAAACTTTATAACTAGCAATTTTCAAGGGAAATTCAATAAATATTGACAGATATAGGTGTTTTATGGCGTTATGACACGTTTAATCATCTGAATTATTGTAAACATTCGTTGATTTATGAGAAAAAAATTTAAAGGTTTGGACCTTGAAAATCGACGTTTTTTCAAGTTTTTTCAGTATCAATTTTTATAACTAGCGATTTTCAAGTGAAATTCAATAAATATTGACAGATATAGGTGTTTTATGACGTTATAAAACGTTTAAACATCCGTATTATTGTAAACATTCGTTATTTTACAAGAAAAAAATTTGAAAGTTTGGACTTTAAAAATCGACGTTTTTACAAGTTTTTTTAGTATCAGACTTTATAACTAATGATTTTTAAGTGAAATTCAATGAATATTCACAAATATAGGTGTTTTATGACGTTATGAAACATTTAAACATCTGAGTTATTGTAAACATTCGTTACTTTACAAGAAAAAAATTTGAAAGTTTGGACCTTGAAAATCAACGTTTTTCCATGTTCTTTTAGTTTCAAACTTTATAACTAGCAATTTTCAAGGGAAATTCAATAAATATTGACAGATATAGGTGTTTTATGACGTTATGAAACGTTTAAACATCTGAGTTATTGTAAACATTCGTTGATTTATGAGAAAAAAATTTGAAAGTTTAAACCTTAAAAATCCACGTTTTTTCAAGTTTTTTTAGTATCAGACTTTATAACTAATGATTTTTAAGTGAAATTCAATGAATATTCACAAATATAGGTGTTTTATGACGTTATGAAACATTTAAACATCTGAGTTATTGTAAACATTCGTTACTTTACAAGAAAAAAATTTGAAAGTTTGGACCTTAAAAATCGACGTTTTTCCATGTTCTTTTAGTTTCAAACTTTATAACTAGCAATTTTCAAGGGAAATTCAATAAATATTGACAGATATAGGTGTTTTATGACGTTATGAAACGTTGAAACATCTGAGTTATTGTAAACATTCGTTACTTTACAAGAAAAAAATTTGAAAGTTTGGACCTTAAAAATCGACGTTTTTCCGTGTTCTTTTAGTTTCAAACTTTATAACTAGCAATTTTCAAGGGAAATTCAATAATAATTGACAGATATTGGTGTTTTATGGCGTTATAACTCGTTTAATCATCTGAATTATTGTAAACATTCGTTGATTTATAAGAAAAAAATTTAAAGGTTTGGACCTTGAAAATCGACGTTTTTTCAAATTTTTTTAGTATCAGACTTTATAAGTAATAATGATTTTCAAATGAAATTCAATGAATATTGACAGATAAAGCTGATTATGATGCTATAACATGTTTAATTACCTGAATTATTGTAAATATTCGTTATTTTAAAAGAAAAAAAATTGGAAAGTTTGGACCTTAAAAATCGACGTTTTTCCATGTTCTTTCAGTTTCAAACTTTATAACTAGCGATTTTCAAGTGAAAGTCAATAAATATTGACAGATATAGGTATTTTATGACGTTATAAAACGTTTAAACATTTGAGTTATTGTAAACATTCGTTATTTTACAAGAAAAAAATTTGAAAGTTTGGACCTTGAAAATCAACGTTTTTCCATGTTCTTTTAGTTTCAAACTTTATAACTAGCAATTTTCAAGGGAAATTCAATAAATATTGACAGATATAGGTGTTTTATGACGTTATAACATGTTTAATTATTTGAGATATTGTAAATATTCGTTATTTTAGAAGAAAAAAATTTGAAAGTTTGGACCTTGAAAATCAACTTTTTTCCATGTTCTTTCAGTTTCAAACTTTATAACTAGCAATTTTCAAGGAAAATTCAATAAATATTGACAGATATTGGTGTTTTATGGCGTTATAACTCGTTTAATCATCTGAATTATTGTAAAGATTCGTTGATTTATGAGAAAAAAATTTAAAGGTTTGGACCTTGAAAATCGACGTTTTTTCAAGTTTTTTTAGTATCAGACTTTATAACTAATGATTTTTAAATGAAATCCAATGAATATTGACAGATATAGCTGTTTTATGACGTTATAACATGTTTAATTATTTGAGTTATTGTAAACATTCGTTATTTTACAAGAAAAAAATTAGAAAGTTTGGACCTCAAAAATCGACGTTTTTCCATGTTCTTTTAGTTTCAAACTTTATAACTAGCAATTTTCAAGGGAAATTCAATAAATATTGACAGATATAGGTGTTTTATGGCGTTATGACACGTTTAATCATCTGAATTATTGTAAACATTCGTTATTTTAGTAGGAAAAATTTGAAAGTTTGGACCTTGAAAATCAACGTTTTTCCATGTTCTTTCAGTTTCAAACTTTATAACTAGCGATTTTCAAGTGAAATTCAATAAATATTGACAGATATAGGTGTTTTATGGCGTATCAGACTATAACTAATGATTTTTAAATGAAATCCAATGAATGTTGACAGATATAGCTCTTTTATGACGTTATAACATGTTTAATTATCTGAATGATTGTAAACATTCGTTATTTTAAAAGAAAAAATTTGAAAATCGACGTTTTTTCAAGTTTTTTCAGTATCAAACTTTATAACTAGCGATTTTTAAGTGAAATTCAATGAATATTGACAGATATAGGTGTTTTATGACGTTATAAAACGTTTAAACATCTGTATTATTGTAAACATTCGTTATTTTACAAGAAAAAAATTTTAAAGTTTGGACCTTGAAAATCAACGTTTTTCCATGTTCTTTTAGTTTCAAACTTTATAACTAGCAATTTTCAAGAAAATTCAATAAATATTGACAGATATAGGTGTTTTATGACGTTATGAAACGTTTAAACATCTGAGTTATTGTAAACATTCGTTGATTTATGAGAAAAAAATTTAAAGGTTTGGACCTTGAAAATCGACGTTTTTATAAGTTTTTTTAGTATCAGACTTTATAACTAATGATTTTTAAATGAAATTCACTGAATATCGACAGATATAGCTCTTTTATGACGTTATAACATGTTTAATTACTTGAGATATTGTAAATATTCGTTATTTTAGAAGAAAAAAATTTGAAAGTTTGGACCTTGAAAATCAACGTTTTTCCATGTTCTTTCAGTTTCAAACTTTATAACTAGCGATTTTCAAGTGAAATTCAATGAATATTGACAGATATAGGTGTTTTATGACGTTGTAAAACGTTTAAACATCTGAGTAATTGTAAACATTCGTATATTAAGAAGAAAAAAATTTGAAAATCGACGTTTTTTCAAGTTTTTTCAGTATCAAACTTTATAACTAGCGATTTTTGAGTGAAATTTAATGAATATTGACAGATATAGGTGTTTTATGACGTTATAAAACGTTTAAACATCTGAGTTATTGTAAACATTCGTTATTTTACAAGAAAAAAATTTGAAAGTTTGGACCTTAAAAATCGACGTTTTTCCATGTTCTTTTAGTTTCAAACTTTATAACTAGCAATTTTCAAGGGAAATTCAATAATAATTGACAGATATTGGTGTTTTATGGCGTTATAACTCGTTTAATCATCTGAATTATTGTAAACATTCGTTATTTTAGAAGAAAAAAATTTGAAAATCGACGTTTTTTCAAGTTTTTTCAGTATCAAACTTTATAACTAGCGATTTTTAAGTGAAATTCAATGAATATTGACAGATATAGGTGTTTTATGACGTTATAAAACGTTTAAACATCTGTATTATTGTAAACATTCGTTATTTTACAAGAAAAAAATTTTAAAGTTTGGACCTTGAAAATCAACGTTTTTCCATGTTCTTTTAGTTTCAAACTTTATAACTAGCGATTTTCAAGTGAAATTCAATAAATATTGACAGATATAGGTGTTTTATGGCGTTATAACACGTTTAATCATCTGAATTATTGTAAACATTCGTTATTTTAGAAGAAAAAAATTTGAAAATCGACGTTTTTTCAAGTTTTTTCAGTATCAAACTTTATAACTAGCGATTTTTAAGTGAAATTCAATGAATATTGACAGATATAGGTGTTTTATGACGTTATAAAACGTTTAAACATCTGTATTATTGTAAACATTCGTTATTTTACAAGAAAAAAATTTTAAAGTTTGGACCTTAAAAATCGACGTTTTTTCAAGTTTTTTTAGCATCAGACTTCATAACTAATGATTTTTAAGTGAAATTCAATGAATATTCACAAATATAGGTGTTTTATGGCGTTATAAAACGTTCAAACATCTGAGTTATTGTAAACATTCGTTATTTTACAAGAAAAAAATTTGAAAGTTTGGTCCTTGAAAATCAACGTTTATCCATGTTCTTTTAGTTTCAAACTTTATAACTAGCAATTTTCAAGGGAAATTCAATAAATATTGACAGATATAGGTGTTTTATGGCGTTATGACACGTTTAATCATCTGAATTATTGTAAACATTCGTTGATTTATGAGAAAAAAATTTAAAGGTTTGGACCTTGAAAATCGACGTTTTTTCAAGTTTTTTCAGTATCAATTTTTATAACTAGCGATTTTCAAGTGAAATTCAATAAATATTGACAGATATAGGTGTTTTATGACGTTATAAAACGTTTAAACATCCGTATTATTGTAAACATTCGTTATTTTACAAGAAAAAAATTTGAAAGTTTGGACCTTAAAAATCGACGTTTTTCCATGTTCTTTCAGTTTCAAACTTTATAAATAATGATTTTTAAATGAAATTCAATGAATATTGACAGATATAGCTCTTTTATGACGTTATAACATGTTTAATTATTTGAGATATTGTAAATATTCGTTATTTTACAAGAAAAAAATTTGAAAGTTTGGACCTTAAAAATCGACGTTTTTACAAGTTTTTTTAGTATCAGACTTTATAACTAATGATTTTTAAGTGAAATTCAATGAATATTCACAAATATAGGTGTTTTATGGCGTTATAACACGTTTAATCATCTGAATTATTGTAAACATTCGTTATTTTGAAAGAAAAAATTTGAAAATCGACGTTTTTTCAAGTTTTTTCAGTATCAAACTTTATAACTAGTGATTTTCAAGTGAAATTCAATAAATATTGACAGATGTAGGTGTTTTATGACGTTATAAAACGTTTAAACATCTGTATTATTGTAAACATTCGTTATTTTACAAGAAAAAAATTTGAAAGTTTGGACCTTAAAAATCGACGTTTTTCCATGTTCTTTCAGTTTCAAACTTTATAAATAATGATTTTTAAATGAAATTCAATGAATATTGACAGATATAGCTCTTTTATGACGTTATAACATGTTTAATTATTTGAGATATTGTAAATATTCGTTATTTTACAAGAAAAAAATTTGAAAGTTTGGACCTTAAAAATCGACGTTTTTACAAGTTTTTTTAGTATCAGACTTTATAACTAATGATTTTTAAGTGAAATTCAATGAATATTCACAAATATAGGTGTTTTATGGCGTTATAACACGTTTAATCATCTGAATTATTGTAAACATTCGTTATTTTGAAAGAAAAAATTTGAAAATCGACGTTTTTTCAAGTTTTTTCAGTATCAAACTTTATAACTAGTGATTTTCAAGTGAAATTCAATAAATATTGACAGATGTAGGTGTTTTATGACGTTATAAAACGTTTAAACATCTGTATTATTGTAAACATTCGTTATTTTACAAGAAAAAAATTTGAAAGTTTGGACCTTAAAAATCGACGTTTTTCCATGTTCTTTCAGTTTCAAACTTTATAAATAATGATTTTTAAATGAAATTCAATGAATATTGACAGATATAGCTCTTTTATGACGTTATAACATGTTTAATTATTTGAGAAATTGTAAATATTCGTTATTTTACAAGAAAAAAATTTGAAAGTTTGGACCTTAAAAATCGACGTTTTTACAAGTTTTTTTAGTATCAGACTTTATAACTAATGATTTTTAAGTAAAATTCAATGAATATTCACAAATATAGGTGTTTTATGACGTTATGAAACATTTAAACATCTGAGTTATTGTAAACATTCGTTACTTTACAAGAAAAAAATTTGAAAGTTTGGACCTTGAAAATCAACGTTTC
>WSYQ01001617.1:0-62518 GCA_011426435.1 Lysiphlebus fabarum
CATTCGTTGATTTATGAGAAAAAAATTTAAAGGTTTGGACCTTGAAAATCGACGTTTTTTCAAGTTTTTTCAGTATCAATTTTTATAACTAGCGATTTTCAAGTGAAATTCAATAAATATTGACAGATATAGGTGTTTTATGACGTTATAAAACGTTTAAACATCCGTATTATTGTAAACATTCGTTATTTTACAAGAAAAAAATTTGAAAGTTTGGACCTTAAAAATCGACGTTTTTCCATGTTCTTTCAGTTTCAAACTTTATAAATAATGATTTTTAAATGAAATTCAATGAATATTGACAGATATAGCTCTTTTATGACGTTATAACATGTTTAATTATTTGAGATATTGTAAATATTCGTTATTTTACAAGAAAAAAATTTGAAAGTTTGGACCTTAAAAATCGACGTTTTTACAAGTTTTTTTAGTATCAGACTTTATAACTAATGATTTTTAAGTGAAATTCAATGAATATTCACAAATATAGGTGTTTTATGGCATTATAACACGTTTAATCATCTGAATTATTGTAAACATTCGTTATTTTGAAAGAAAAAATTTGAAAATCGACGTTTTTTCAAGTTTTTTCAGTATCAAACTTTATAACTAGTGATTTTCAAGTGAAATTCAATAAATATTGACAGATGTAGGTGTTTTATGACGTTATAAAACGTTTAAACATCTGTATTATTGTAAACATTCGTTATTTTACAAGAAAAAAATTTGAAAGTTTGGACCTTAAAAATCGACGTTTTTCCATGTTCTTTCAGTTTCAAACTTTATAAATAATGATTTTTAAATGAAATTCAATGAATATTGACAGATATAGCTCTTTTATGACGTTATAACATGTTTAATTATTTGAGATATTGTAAATATTCGTTATTTTACAAGAAAAAAATTTGAAAGTTTGGACCTTAAAAATCGACGTTTTTACAAGTTTTTTTAGTATCAGACTTTATAACTAATGATTTTTAAGTGAAATTCAATGAATATTCACAAATATAGGTGTTTTATGGCGTTATAACACGTTTAATCATCTGAATTATTGTAAACATTCGTTATTTTGAAAGAAAAAATTTGAAAATCGACGTTTTTTCAAGTTTTTTCAGTATCAAACTTTATAACTAGTGATTTTCAAGTGAAATTCAATAAATATTGACAGATGTAGGTGTTTTATGACGTTATAAAACGTTTAAACATCTGTATTATTGTAAACATTCGTTATTTTACAAGAAAAAAATTTGAAAGTTTGGACCTTAAAAATCGACGTTTTTCCATGTTCTTTCAGTTTCAAACTTTATAAATAATGATTTTTAAATGAAATTCAATGAATATTGACAGATATAGCTCTTTTATGACGTTATAACATGTTTAATTATTTGAGAAATTGTAAATATTCGTTATTTTACAAGAAAAAAATTTGAAAGTTTGGACCTTAAAAATCGACGTTTTTACAAGTTTTTTTAGTATCAGACTTTATAACTAATGATTTTTAAGTGAAATTCAATGAATATTCACAAATATAGGTGTTTTATGACGTTATGAAACATTTAAACATCTGAGTTATTGTAAACATTCGTTACTTTACAAGAAAAAAATTTGAAAGTTTGGACCTTGAAAATCAACGTTTTTCCATGTTCTTTCAGTTTCAAACTTTATAACTAGCGATTTTCAAGTGAAATTCGATAAATATTGACAGATATAGGTGTTTTATGACGTTATAAAACGTTTAAACATCTGTATTATTGTAAACATTCGTTATTTTACAAGAAAAAAATTTGAAAGTTTAAACCTTAAAAATCCACGTTTTTTCAAGTTTTTTTAGTATCAGACTTTATAACTAATGATTTTTAAGTGAAATTCAATGAATATTCACAAATATAGGTGTTTTATGACGTTATGAAACATTTAAACATCTGAGTTATTGTAAACATTCGTTACTTTACAAGAAAAAAATTTGAAAGTTTGGACCTTAGAAATCGACGTTTTTCCATGTTCTTTTAGTTTCAAACTTTATAACTAGCAATTTTCAAGGGAAATTCAATAAATATTGACAGATATAGGTGTTTTATGACGTTATGAAACGTTTAAACATCTGAGTTATTGTAAACATTCGTTGATTTATGAGAAAAAAATTTAAAGGTTTGGACCTTGAAAATCGACGTTTTTATAAGTTTTTTTAGTATCAGACTTTATAACTAATGATTTTTAAATGAAATTCACTGAATATCGACAGATATAGCTCTTTTATGACGTTGTAACATGTTTAATTACTTGAGATATTGTAAATATTCGTTATTTTAGAAGAAAAAAATTTGAAAGTTTGGACCTTAAAAATCGACGTTTTTACAAGTTTTTTTAGTATCAGACTTTATAACTAATGATTTTTAAGTAAAATTCAATGAATATTCACAAATATAGGTGTTTTATGACGTTATGAAACATTTAAACATCTGAGTTATTGTAAACATTCGTTACTTTACAAGAAAAAAATTTGAAAGTTTGGACCTTGAAAATCAACGTTTTTCCATGTTCTTTCAGTTTCAAACTTTATAACTAGCGATTTTCAAGTGAAATTCGATAAATATTGACAGATATAGGTGTTTTATGACGTTATAAAACGTTTAAACATCTGTATTATTGTAAACATTCGTTATTTTACAAGAAAAAAATTTGAAAGTTTAAACCTTAAAAATCCACGTTTTTTCAAGTTTTTTTAGTATCAGACTTTATAACTAATGATTTTTAAGTGAAATTCAATGAATATTCACAAATATAGGTGTTTTATGACGTTATGAAACATTTAAACATCTGAGTTATTGTAAACATTCGTTACTTTACAAGAAAAAAATTTGAAAGTTTGGACCTTAAAAATCGACGTTTTTCCATGTTCTTTTAGTTTCAAACTTTATAACTAGCAATTTTCAAGGGAAATTCAATAAATATTGACAGATATAGGTGTTTTATGACGTTATGAAACGTTTAAACATCTGAGTTATTGTAAACATTCGTTGATTTATGAGAAAAAAATTTAAAGGTTTGGACCTTGAAAATCGACGTTTTTATAAGTTTTTTTAGTATCAGACTTTATAACTAATGATTTTTAAATGAAATTCAATGAATATTGACAGATAAAGCTGATTATGATGCTATAACATGTTTAATTACCTGAATTATTGTAAATATTCGTTATTTTAAAAGAAAAAAAATTGGAAAGTTTGGACCTTAAAAATCGACGTTTTTCCATGTTCTTTCAGTTTCAAACTTTATAACTAGCGATTTTCAAGTGAAAGTCAATAAATATTGACAGATATAGGTATTTTATGACGTTATAAAACGTTTAAACATTTGAGTTATTGTAAACATTCGTTATTTTACAAGAAAAAAATTTGAAAGTTTGGACCTTGAAAATCAACGTTTTTCCATGTTCTTTTAGTTTCAAACTTTATAACTAGCAATTTTCAAGGGAAATTCAATAAATATTGACAGATATAGGTGTTTTATGACGTTATAACATGTTTAATTATTTGAGATATTGTAAATATTCGTTATTTTAGAAGAAAAAAATTTGAAAGTTTGGACCTTGAAAATCAACTTTTTTCCATGTTCTTTCAGTTTCAAACTTTATAACTAGCAATTTTCAAGGAAAATTCAATAAATATTGACAGATATTGGTGTTTTATGGCGTTATAACTCGTTTAATCATCTGAATTATTGTAAAGATTCGTTGATTTATGAGAAAAAAATTTAAAGGTTTGGACCTTGAAAATCGACGTTTTTTCAAGTTTTTTTAGTATCAGACTTTATAACTAATGATTTTTAAATGAAATCCAATGAATATTGACAGATATAGCTGTTTTATGACGTTATAACATGTTTAATTATTTGAGTTATTGTAAACATTCGTTATTTTACAAGAAAAAAATTGGAAAGTTTGGACCTTGAAAATCAACGTTTTTCCATGTTCTTTTAGTTTCAAACTTTATAACTAGCAATTTTCAAGGGAAATTCAATAAATATTGACAGATATAGGTGTTTTATGGCGTTATGACACGTTTAATCATCTGAATTATTGTAAACATTCGTTGATTTATGAGAAAAAAATTTAAAGGTTTGGACCTTGAAAATCGACGTTTTTTCAAGTTTTTTCAGTATCAATTTTTATAACTAGCGATTTTCAAGTGAAATTCAATAAATATTGACAGATATAGGTGTTTTATGACGTTATAAAACGTTTAAACATCCGTATTATTGTAAACATTCGTTATTTTACAAGAAAAAAATTTGAAAGTTTGGACCTTAAAAATCGACGTTTTTCCATGTTCTTTCAGTTTCAAACTTTATAAATAATGATTTTTAAATGAAATTCAATGAATATTGACAGATATAGCTCTTTTATGACGTTATAACATGTTTAATTATTTGAGATATTGTAAATATTCGTTATTTTACAAGAAAAAAATTTGAAAGTTTGGACCTTAAAAATCGACGTTTTTACAAGTTTTTTTAGTATCAGACTTTATAACTAATGATTTTTAAGTGAAATTCAATGAATATTCACAAATATAGGTGTTTTATGGCGTTATAACACGTTTAATCATCTGAATTATTGTAAACATTCGTTATTTTGAAAGAAAAAATTTGAAAATCGACGTTTTTTCAAGTTTTTTCAGTATCAAACTTTATAACTAGTGATTTTCAAGTGAAATTCAATAAATATTGACAGATGTAGGTGTTTTATGACGTTATAAAACGTTTAAACATCTGTATTATTGTAAACATTCGTTATTTTACAAGAAAAAAATTTGAAAGTTTGGACCTTAAAAATCGACGTTTTTCCATGTTCTTTCAGTTTCAAACTTTATAAATAATGATTTTTAAATGAAATTCAATGAATATTGACAGATATAGCTCTTTTATGACGTTATAACATGTTTAATTATTTGAGAAATTGTAAATATTCGTTATTTTACAAGAAAAAAATTTGAAAGTTTGGACCTTAAAAATCGACGTTTTTACAAGTTTTTTTAGTATCAGACTTTATAACTAATGATTTTTAAGTGAAATTCAATGAATATTCACAAATATAGGTGTTTTATGACGTTATGAAACATTTAAACATCTGAGTTATTGTAAACATTCGTTACTTTACAAGAAAAAAATTTGAAAGTTTGGACCTTGAAAATCAACGTTTTTCCATGTTCTTTTAGTTTCAAACTTTATAACTAGCAATTTTCAAGGGAAATTCAATAAATATTGACAGATATAGGTGTTTTATGACGTTATGAAACGTTTAAACATCTGAGTTATTGTAAACATTCGTTGATTTATGAGAAAAAAATTTGAAAGTTTAAACCTTAAAAATCCACGTTTTTTCAAGTTTTTTTAGTATCAGACTTTATAACTAATGATTTTTAAGTGAAATTCAATGAATATTCACAAATATAGGTGTTTTATGACGTTATGAAACATTTAAACATCTGAGTTATTGTAAACATTCGTTACTTTACAAGAAAAAAATTTGAAAGTTTGGACCTTAAAAATCGACGTTTTTCCATGTTCTTTTAGTTTCAAACTTTATAACTAGCAATTTTCAAGGGAAATTCAATAAATATTGACAGATATAGGTGTTTTATGACGTTATGAAACGTTTAAACATCTGAGTTATTGTAAACATTCGTTACTTTACAAGAAAAAAATTTGAAAGTTTGGACCTTGAAAATCGACGTTTTTTCAAATTTTTTTAGTATCAGACTTTATAAGTAATAATGATTTTCAAATGAAATTCAATGAATATTGACAGATAAAGCTGATTATGATGCTATAACATGTTTAATTACCTGAATTATTGTAAATATTCGTTATTTTAAAAGAAAAAAAATTGGAAAGTTTGGACCTTAAAAATCGACGTTTTTCCATGTTCTTTCAGTTTCAAACTTTATAACTAGCGATTTTCAAGTGAAAGTCAATAAATATTGACAGATATAGGTATTTTATGACGTTATAAAACGTTTAAACATTTGAGTTATTGTAAACATTCGTTATTTTACAAGAAAAAAATTTGAAAGTTTGGACCTTGAAAATCAACGTTTTTCCATGTTCTTTTAGTTTCAAACTTTATAACTAGCAATTTTCAAGGGAAATTCAATAAATATTGACAGATATAGGTGTTTTATGACGTTATAACATGTTTAATTATTTGAGATATTGTAAATATTCGTTATTTTAGAAGAAAAAAATTTGAAAGTTTGGACCTTGAAAATCAACTTTTTTCCATGTTCTTTCAGTTTCAAACTTTATAACTAGCAATTTTCAAGGAAAATTCAATAAATATTGACAGATATTGGTGTTTTATGGCGTTATAACTCGTTTAATCATCTGAATTATTGTAAAGATTCGTTGATTTATGAGAAAAAAATTTAAAGGTTTGGACCTTGAAAATCGACGTTTTTTCAAGTTTTTTTAGTATCAGACTTTATAACTAATGATTTTTAAATGAAATCCAATGAATATTGACAGATATAGCTGTTTTATGACGTTATAACATGTTTAATTATTTGAGTTATTGTAAACATTCGTTATTTTACGAGAAAAAAATTAGAAAGTTTGGACCTCAAAAATCGACGTATTTCCATGTTCTTTTAGTTTCAAACTTTATAACTAGCAATTTTCAAGGGAAATTCAATAAATATTGACAGATATAGGTGTTTTATGGCGTTATGACACGTTTAATCATCTGAATTATTGTAAACATTCGTTATTTTAGTAGGAAAAATTTGAAAGTTTGGACCTTGAAAATCAACGTTTTTCCATGTTCTTTCAGTTTCAAACTTTATAACTAGCGATTTTCAAGTGAAATTCAATAAATATTGACAGATATAGGTGTTTTATGGCGTTATAACTCGTTTAATCATCTGAATTATTGTAAACATTCGTTATTTTAGAAGAAAAAAATTTGAAAGTTTGGACCTTGAAAATCAACGTTTTTCCATGTTCTTTCAGTTTCAAACTTTATAACTAGCGATTTTCAAGTGAAATTCAATAAATATTGACAGATATAGGTGTTTTATGGCGTATCAGACTATAACTAATGATTTTTAAATGAAATCCAATGAATGTTGACAGATATAGCTCTTTTATGAC
This sequence comes from Lysiphlebus fabarum, assembly GCA_011426435.1. Lineage (NCBI taxonomy): Eukaryota > Metazoa > Arthropoda > Insecta > Hymenoptera > Braconidae > Lysiphlebus > Lysiphlebus fabarum. The sequence continues at coordinate 7,150 of WSYQ01001617.1, forward strand.
GTTATAACATGTTTAATTATCTGAATGATTGTAAACATTCGTTATTTTAAAAGAAAAAATTTGAAAATCGACGTTTTTTCAAGTTTTTTCAGTATCAAACTTTATAACTAGCGATTTTTAAGTGAAATTCAATGAATATTGACAGATATAGGTGTTTTATGACGTTATAAAACGTTTAAACATCTGTATTATTGTAAACATTCGTTATTTTACAAGAAAAAAATTTTAAAGTTTGGACCTTGAAAATCAACGTTTTTCCATGTTCTTTTAGTTTCAAACTTTATAACTAGCAATTTTCAAGAAAATTCAATAAATATTGACAGATATAGGTGTTTTATGACGTTATGAAACGTTTAAACATCTGAGTTATTGTAAACATTCGTTGATTTATGAGAAAAAAATTTAAAGGTTTGGACCTTGAAAATCGACGTTTTTATAAGTTTTTTTAGTATCAGACTTTATAACTAATGATTTTTAAATGAAATTCACTGAATATCGACAGATATAGCTCTTTTATGACGTTATAACATGTTTAATTACTTGAGATATTGTAAATATTCGTTATTTTAGAAGAAAAAAATTTGAAAGTTTGGACCTTGAAAATCAACGTTTTTCCATGTTCTTTCAGTTTCAAACTTTATAACTAGCGATTTTCAAGTGAAATTCAATGAATATTGACAGATATAGGTGTTTTATGACGTTGTAAAACGTTTAAACATCTGAGTAATTGTAAACATTCGTATATTAAGAAGAAAAAAATTTGAAAATCGACGTTTTTTCAAGTTTTTTCAGTATCAAACTTTATAACTAGCGATTTTTGAGTGAAATTTAATGAATATTGACAGATATAGGTGTTTTATGACGTTATAAAACGTTTAAACATCTGAGTTATTGTAAACATTCGTTATTTTACAAGAAAAAAATTTGAAAGTTTGGACCTTAAAAATCGACGTTTTTCCATGTTCTTTTAGTTTCAAACTTTATAACTAGCAATTTTCAAGGGAAATTCAATAATAATTGACAGATATTGGTGTTTTATGGCGTTATAACTCGTTTAATCATCTGAATTATTGTAAACATTCGTTATTTTAGAAGAAAAAAATTTGAAAATCGACGTTTTTTCAAGTTTTTTCAGTATCAAACTTTATAACTAGCGATTTTTAAGTGAAATTCAATGAATATTGACAGATATAGGTGTTTTATGACGTTATAAAACGTTTAAACATCTGTATTATTGTAAACATTCGTTATTTTACAAGAAAAAAATTTTAAAGTTTGGACCTTGAAAATCAACGTTTTTCCATGTTCTTTTAGTTTCAAACTTTATAACTAGCGATTTTCAAGTGAAATTCAATAAATATTGACAGATATAGGTGTTTTATGGCGTTATAACACGTTTAATCATCTGAATTATTGTAAACATTCGTTATTTTAGAAGAAAAAAATTTGAAAATCGACGTTTTTTCAAGTTTTTTCAGTATCAAACTTTATAACTAGCGATTTTTAAGTGAAATTCAATGAATATTGACAGATATAGGTGTTTTATGACGTTATAAAACGTTTAAACATCTGTATTATTGTAAACATTCGTTATTTTACAAGAAAAAAATTTTAAAGTTTGGACCTTAAAAATCGACGTTTTTTCAAGTTTTTTTAGCATCAGACTTCATAACTAATGATTTTTAAGTGAAATTCAATGAATATTCACAAATATAGGTGTTTTATGGCGTTATAAAACGTTCAAACATCTGAGTTATTGTAAACATTCGTTATTTTACAAGAAAAAAATTTGAAAGTTTGGTCCTTGAAAATCAACGTTTATCCATGTTCTTTTAGTTTCAAACTTTATAACTAGCAATTTTCAAGGGAAATTCAATAAATATTGACAGATATAGGTGTTTTATGGCGTTATGACACGTTTAATCATCTGAATTATTGTAAACATTCGTTGATTTATGAGAAAAAAATTTAAAGGTTTGGACCTTGAAAATCGACGTTTTTTCAAGTTTTTTCAGTATCAATTTTTATAACTAGCGATTTTCAAGTGAAATTCAATAAATATTGACAGATATAGGTGTTTTATGACGTTATAAAACGTTTAAACATCCGTATTATTGTAAACATTCGTTATTTTACAAGAAAAAAATTTGAAAGTTTGGACCTTAAAAATCGACGTTTTTCCATGTTCTTTCAGTTTCAAACTTTATAAATAATGATTTTTAAATGAAATTCAATGAATATTGACAGATATAGCTCTTTTATGACGTTATAACATGTTTAATTATTTGAGATATTGTAAATATTCGTTATTTTACAAGAAAAAAATTTGAAAGTTTGGACCTTAAAAATCGACGTTTTTACAAGTTTTTTTAGTATCAGACTTTATAACTAATGATTTTTAAGTGAAATTCAATGAATATTCACAAATATAGGTGTTTTATGGCGTTATAACACGTTTAATCATCCGTATTATTGTAAACATTCGTTATTTTAGAAGAAAAAAATTTGAAAGTTTGGACCTTGAAAATCAACGTTTTTCCATGTTCTTTCAGTTTCAAACTTTATAACTAGCAATTTTCAAGGGAAATTCAATAAATATTGACAGATATTGGTGTTTTATGGCGTTATAACTCGTTTAATCATCTGAATTATTGTAAAGATTCGTTGATTTATGAGAAAAAAATTTAAAGGTTTGGACCTTGAAAATCGACGTTTTTTCAAGTTTTTTTAGTATCAGACTTTATAACTAATGATTTTTAAATGAAATCCAATGAATATTGACAGATATAGCTGTTTTATGACGTTATAACATGTTTAATTATTTGAGTTATTGTAAACATTCGTTATTTTACAAGAAAAAAATTAGAAAGTTTGGACCTCAAAAATCGACGTTTTTCCATGTTCTTTCAGTTTCAAACTTTATAAATAATGATTTTTAAATGAAATTCAATGAATATTGACAGATATAGGTGTTTTATGGCGTATCAGACTATAACTAATGATTTTTAAATGAAATCCAATGAATGTTGACAGATATAGCTCTTTTATGACGTTATAACATGTTTAATTATCTGAATTATTGTAAACATTCGTTATTTTAAAAGAAAAAATTTGAAAATCGACGTTTTTTCAAGTTTTTTCAGTATCAAACTTTATAACTAGTGATTTTCAAGTGAAATTCAATAAATATTGACAGATGTAGGTGTTTTATGACGTTATAAAACGTTTAAACATCTGTATTATTGTAAACATTCGTTATTTTACAAGAAAAAAATTTGAAAGTTTGGACCTTAAAAATCGACGTTTTTCCATGTTCTTTCAGTTTCAAACTTTATAAATAATGATTTTTAAATGAAATTCAATGAATATTGACAGATATAGCTCTTTTATGACGTTATAACATGTTTAATTATTTGAGAAATTGTAAATATTCGTTATTTTACAAGAAAAAAATTTGAAAGTTTGGACCTTAAAAATCGACGTTTTTACAAGTTTTTTTAGTATCAGACTTTATAACTAATGATTTTTAAGTGAAATTCAATGAATATTCACAAATATAGGTGTTTTATGACGTTATGAAACATTTAAACATCTGAGTTATTGTAAACATTCGTTACTTTACAAGAAAAAAATTTGAAAGTTTGGACCTTAAAAATCGACGTTTTTCCATGTTCTTTTAGTTTCAAACTTTATAACTAGCAATTTTCAAGGGAAATTCAATAAATATTGACAGATATAGGTGTTTTATGACGTTATGAAACGTTTAAACATCTGAGTTATTGTAAACATTCGTTGATTTATGAGAAAAAAATTTAAAGGTTTGGACCTTGAAAATCGACGTTTTTATAAGTTTTTTTAGTATCAGACTTTATAACTAATGATTTTTAAATGAAATTCACTGAATATCGACAGATATAGCTCTTTTATGACGTTATAACATGTTTAATTACTTGAGTTATTGTAAACATTCGTTACTTTACAAGAAAAAAATTTGAAAGTTTGGACCTTAAAAATCGACGTTTTTCCATGTTCTTTTAGTTTCAAACTTTATAACTAGCAATTTTCAAGGGAAATTCAATAAATATTGACAGATATAGGTGTTTTATGACGTTATAACATGTTTAATTATTTGAGATATTGTAAATATTCGTTATTTTAGAAGAAAAAAATTTGAAAGTTTGGACCTTGAAAATCGACGTTTTTTCAAATTTTTTTAGTATCAGACTTTATAAGTAATAATGATTTTCAAATAAAATTCAATGAATATTGACAGATAAAGCTGATTACGACGCTATAACATGTTTAATTACCTGAATTATTGTAAATATTCGTTATTTTAAAAGAAAAAAAATTGAAAGTTTGGACCTTGAAAATCAACGTTTTTCCATGTTCTTTCAGTTTCAAACTTTATAACTAGCGATTTTCAAGTGAAAGTCAATGAATATTGACAGATATAGGTATTTTATGACGTTATAAAACGTTCAAACATCTGAGTTATTGTAAACATTCGTTATTTTACAAGAAAAAAATTTGAAAGTTTGGACCTTGAAAATCAACGTTTTTCCATGTTCTTTCAGTTTCAAACTTTATAACTAGCAATTTTCAAGGGAAATTCAATAAATATTGACAGATATTGGTGTTTTATGGCGTTATAACTCGTTTAATCATCTGAATTATTGTAAAGATTCGTTGATTTATGAGAAAAAAATTTAAAGGTTTGGACCTTGAAAAACGACGTTTTTTCAAGTTTTTTTAGTATCAGACTTTATAACTAATGATTTTTAAATGAAATCCAATGAATATTGACAGATATAGCTGTTTTATGACGTTATAACATGTTTAATTATTTGAGTTATTGTAAACATTCGTTATTTTACAAGAAAAAAATTGGAAAGTTTGGACCTCAAAAATCGACGTTTTTCCATGTTCTTTCAGTTTCAAACTTTATAAATAATGATTTTTAAATGAAATTCAATGAATATTGACAGATATAGCTCTTTTATGACGTTATAACATGTTTAATTATTTGAGATATTGTAAATATTCGTTATTTTACAAGAAAAAAATTTGAAAGTTTGGACCTTAAAAATCGACGTTTTTACAAGTTTTTTTAGTATCAGACTTTATAACTAATGATTTTTAAGTGAAATTCAATGAATATTCACAAATATAGGTGTTTTATGGCGTTATAACACGTTTAATCATCCGTATTATTGTAAACATTCGTTATTTTAGAAGAAAAAAATTTGAAAGTTTGGACCTTGAAAATCAACGTTTTTCCATGTTCTTTCAGTTTCAAACTTTATAACTAGCAATTTTCAAGGGAAATTCAATAAATATTGACAGATATTGGTGTTTTATGGCGTTATAACTCGTTTAATCATCTGAATTATTGTAAAGATTCGTTGATTTATGAGAAAAAAATTTAAAGGTTTGGACCTTGAAAATCGACGTTTTTTCAAGTTTTTTTAGTATCAGACTTTATAACTAATGATTTTTAAATGAAATCCAATGAATATTGACAGATATAGCTGTTTTATGACGTTATAACATGTTTAATTATTTGAGTTATTGTAAACATTCGTTATTTTACAAGAAAAAAATTAGAAAGTTTGGACCTCAAAAATCGACGTTTTTCCATGTTCTTTCAGTTTCAAACTTTATAAATAATGATTTTTAAATGAAATTCAATGAATATTGACAGATATAGGTGTTTTATGGCGTATCAGACTATAACTAATGATTTTTAAATGAAATCCAATGAATGTTGACAGATATAGCTCTTTTATGACGTTATAACATGTTTAATTATCTGAATCATTGTAAACATTCGTTATTTTAAAAGAAAAAATTTGAAAATCGACGTTTTTTCAAGTTTTTTTAGTATCAGACTTTATAACTAATGATTTTTAAATGAAATCCAATGAATATTGACAGATATAGCTGTTTTATGACGTTATAACATGTTTAATTATTTGAGTTATTGTAAACATTCGTTATTTTACAAGAAAAAAATTAGAAAGTTTGGACCTCAAAAATCGACGTATTTCCATGTTCTTTTAGTTTCAAACTTTATAACTAGCAATTTTCAAGGGAAATTCAATAAATATTGACAGATATAGGTGTTTTATGGCGTTATGACACGTTTAATCATCTGAATTATTGTAAACATTCGTTATTTTAGTAGGAAAAATTTGAAAGTTTGGACCTTGAAAATCAACGTTTTTCCATGTTCTTTCAGTTTCAAACTTTATAACTAGCGATTTTCAAGTGAAATTCAATAAATATTGACAGATATAGGTGTTTTATGGCGTTATAACTCGTTTAATCATCTGAATTATTGTAAACATTCGTTATTTTACGAGAAAAAAATTTGAAAGTTTGGACCTTAAAAATCGACGTTTTTCCATGTTCTTTTAGTTTCAAACTTTATAACTAGCAATTTTCAAGGGAAATTCAATAATAATTGACAGATATTGGTGTTTTATGGCGTTATAACTCGTTTAATCATCTGAATTATTGTAAACATTCGTTGATTTATTAGAAAAAAATTTAAAGGTTTGGACCTTGAAAATCGACGTTTTTTCAAATTTTTTTAGTATCAGACTTTATAAGTAATAATGATTTTCAAATAAAATTCAATGAATATTGACAGATAAAGCTGATTACGACGCTATAACATGTTTAATTACCTGAATTATTGTAAATATTCGTTATTTTAAAAGAAAAAAAATTGAAAGTTTGGACCTTGAAAATCAACGTTTTTCCATGTTCTTTCAGTTTCAAACTTTATAACTAGCGATTTTCAAGTGAAAGTCAATGAATATTGACAGATATAGGTATTTTATGACGTTATAAAACGTTCAAACATCTGAGTTATTGTAAACATTCGTTATTTTACAAGAAAAAAATTTGAAAGTTTGGACCTTGAAAATCAACGTTTTTCCATGTTCTTTCAGTTTCAAACTTTATAACTAGCAATTTTCAAGGGAAATTCAATAAATATTGACAGATATTGGTGTTTTATGGCGTTATAACTCGTTTAATCATCTGAATTATTGTAAAGATTCGTTGATTTATGAGAAAAAAATTTAAAGGTTTGGACCTTGAAAAACGACGTTTTTTCAAGTTTTTTTAGTATCAGACTTTATAACTAATGATTTTTAAATGAAATCCAATGAATATTGACAGATATAGGTGTTTTATGGCGTTATGACACGTTTAATCATCTGAATTATTGTAAACATTCGTTATTTTAGTAGGAAAAATTTGAAAGTTTGGACCTTCAAAATCAACGTTTTTCCATGTTCTTTCAGTTTCAAACTTTATAACTAGCGATTTTCAAGTGAAATTCAATAAATATTGACAGATATAGGTGTTTTATGGCGTATCAGACTATAACTAATGATTTTTAAATGAAATCCAATGAATGTTGACAGATATAGCTCTTTTATGACGTTATAACATGTTTAATTATCTGAATTATTGTAAACATTCGTTATTTTAAAAGAAAAAATTTGAAAATCGACGTTTTTTCAAGTTTTTTCAGTATCAAACTTTATAACTAGCGATTTTTAAGTGAAATTCAATAAATATTGACAGATATAGGTGTTTTATGACGTTATAAAACGTTTAAACATCTGTATTATTGTAAACATTCGTTATTTTACAAGAAAAAAATTTTAAAGTTTGGACCTTGAAAATCAACGTTTTTCCATGTTCTTTCAGTTTCAAACTTTATAAATAATGATTTTTAAATGAAATTCAATGAATATTGACAGATATAGCTCTTTTATGACGTTATAACATGTTTAATTATTTGAGAAATTGTAAATATTCGTTATTTTACAAGAAAAAAATTTGAAAATTTGGACCTTAAAAATCGACGTTTTTACAAGTTTTTTTAGTATCAGACTTTATAACTAATGATTTTTAAATGAAATTCAATGAATATTGACAGATATAGCTCTTTTATGACGTTATAACATGTTTAATTATTTGAGAAATTGTAAACATTCGTTACTTTACAAGAAAAAAATTTGAAAGTTTGGACCTTGAAAATCAACGTTTTTCCATGTTCTTTCAGTTTCAAACTTTATAACTAGCGATTTTCAAGTGAAATTCGATAAATATTGACAGATATAGGTGTTTTATGACGTTATAAAACGTTTAAACATCTGTATTATTGTAAACATTCGTTATTTTACAAGAAAAAAATTTGAAAGTTTAAACCTTAAAAATCCACGTTTTTTCAAGTTTTTTTAGTATCAGACTTTATAACTAATGATTTTTAAGTGAAATTCAATGAATATTCACAAATATAGGTGTTTTATGACGTTATGAAACATTTAAACATCTGAGTTATTGTAAACATTCGTTACTTTACAAGAAAAAAATTTGAAAGTTTGGACCTTAAAAATCGACGTTTTTCCATGTTCTTTTAGTTTCAAACTTTATAACTAGCAATTTTCAAGGGAAATTCAATAAATATTGACAGATATAGGTGTTTTATGACGTTATGAAACGTTTAAACATCTGAGTTATTGTAAACATTCGTTGATTTATGAGAAAAAAATTTAAAGGTTTGGACCTTGAAAATCGACGTTTTTATAAGTTTTTTTAGTATCAGACTTTATAACTAATGATTTTTAAATGAAATTCACTGAATATCGACAGATATAGCTCTTTTATGACGTTATAACATGTTTAATTACTTGAGATATTGTAAATATTCGTTATTTTAGAAGAAAAAAATTTGAAAGTTTGGACCTTAAAAATCGACGTTTTTCCATTTTCTTTTAGTTTCAAACTTTATAACTAGCAATTTTCAAGGGAAATTCAATAATAATTGACAGATATTGGTGTTTTATGGCGTTATAACTCGTTTAATCATCTGAATTATTGTAAACATTCGTATATTAAGAAGAAAAAAATTTGAAAATCGACGTTTTTTCAAGTTTTTTCAGTATCAAACTTTATAACTAGCGATTTTTGAGTGAAATTTAATGAATATTGACAGATATAGGTGTTTTATGACGTTATAAAACGTTTAAACATCTGAGTTATTGTAAACATTCGTTATTTTACAAGAAAAAAATTTGAAAGTTTGGACCTTAAAAATCGACGTTTTTCCATGTTCTTTTAGTTTCAAACTTTATAACTAGCAATTTTCAAGGGAAATTCAATAATAATTGACAGATATTGGTGTTTTATGGCGTTATAACTCGTTTAATCATCTGAATTATTGTAAACATTCGTTATTTTAGAAGAAAAAAATTTGAAAATCGACGTTTTTTCAAGTTTTTTCAGTATCAAACTTTATAACTAGCGATTTTTAAGTGAAATTCAATGAATATTGACAGATATAGGTGTTTTATGACGTTATAAAACGTTTAAACATCTGTATTATTGTAAACATTCGTTATTTTACAAGAAAAAAATTTTAAAGTTTGGACCTTGAAAATCAACGTTTTTCCATGTTCTTTTAGTTTCAAACTTTATAACTAGCGATTTTCAAGTGAAATTCAATAAATATTGACAGATATAGGTGTTTTATGGCGTTATAACACGTTTAATCATCTGAATTATTGTAAACATTCGTTATTTTAGAAGAAAAAAATTTGAAAATCGACGTTTTTTCAAGTTTTTTCAGTATCAAACTTTATAACTAGCGATTTTTAAGTGAAATTCAATGAATATTGACAGATATAGGTGTTTTATGACGTTATAAAACGTTTAAACATCTGTATTATTGTAAACATTCGTTGATTTATGAGAAAAAAATTTAAAGGTTTGGACCTTGAAAATCGACGTTTTTTCAAGTTTTTTCAGTATCAATTTTTATAACTAGCGATTTTCAAGTGAAATTCAATAAATATTGACAGATATAGGTGTTTTATGACGTTATAAAACGTTTAAACATCCGTATTATTGTAAACATTCGTTATTTTACAAGAAAAAAATTTGAAAGTTTGGACCTTAAAAATCGACGTTTTTCCATGTTCTTTCAGTTTCAAACTTTATAAATAATGATTTTTAAATGAAATTCAATGAATATTGACAGATATAGCTCTTTTATGACGTTATAACATGTTTAATTATTTGAGATATTGTAAATATTCGTTATTTTACAAGAAAAAAATTTGAAAGTTTGGACCTTAAAAATCGACGTTTTTACAAGTTTTTTTAGTATCAGACTTTATAACTAATGATTTTTAAGTGAAATTCAATGAATATTCACAAATATAGGTGTTTTATGGCGTTATAACACGTTTAATCATCCGTATTATTGTAAACATTCGTTATTTTAGAAGAAAAAAATTTGAAAGTTTGGACCTTGAAAATCAACGTTTTTCCATGTTCTTTCAGTTTCAAACTTTATAACTAGCAATTTTCAAGGGAAATTCAATAAATATTGACAGATATTGGTGTTTTATGGCGTTATAACTCGTTTAATCATCTGAATTATTGTAAAGATTCGTTGATTTATGAGAAAAAAATTTAAAGGTTTGGACCTTGAAAATCGACGTTTTTTCAAGTTTTTTTAGTATCAGACTTTATAACTAATGATTTTTAAATGAAATCCAATGAATATTGACAGATATAGCTGTTTTATGACGTTATAACATGTTTAATTATTTGAGTTATTGTAAACATTCGTTATTTTACAAGAAAAAAATTGAAAGTTTGGACCTCAAAAATCGACGTTTTTCCATGTTCTTTCAGTTTCAAACTTTATAAATAATGATTTTTAAATGAAATTCAATGAATATTGACAGATATAGCTCTTTTATGACGTTATAACATGTTTAATTATTTGAGAAATTGTAAATATTCGTTATTTTACAAGAAAAAAATTTGAAAATTTGGACCTTAAAAATCGACGTTTTTACAAGTTTTTTTAGTATCAGACTTTATAACTAATGATTTTTAAATGAAATTCAATGAATATTGACAGATATAGCTCTTTTATGACGTTATAACATGTTTAATTATTTGAGAAATTGTAAACATTCGTTACTTTACAAGAAAAAAATTTGAAAGTTTGGACCTTGAAAATCAACGTTTTTCCATGTTCTTTTAGTTTCAAACTTTATAACTAGCAATTTTCAAGGGAAATTCAATAAATATTGACAGATATAGGTGTTTTATGACGTTATGAAACGTTTAAACATCTGAGTTATTGTAAACATTCGTTGATTTATGAGAAAAAAATTTAAAGGTTTGGACCTTGAAAATCGACGTTTTTATAAGTTTTTTTAGTATCAGACTTTATAACTAATGATTTTTAAGTGAAATTCAATGAATATTCACAAATATAGGTGTTTTATGACGTTATGAAACATTTAAACATCTGAGTTATTGTAAACATTCGTTACTTTACAAGAAAAAAATTTGAAAGTTTGGACCTTAAAAATCGACGTTTTTCCATGTTCTTTTAGTTTCAAACTTTATAACTAGCAATTTTCAAGGGAAATTCAATAAATATTGACAGATATAGGTGTTTTATGACGTTATGAAACGTTTAAACATCTGAGTTATTGTAAACATTCGTTGATTTATGAGAAAAAAATTTAAAGGTTTGGACCTTGAAAATCGACGTTTTTATAAGTTTTTTTAGTATCAGACTTTATAACTAATGATTTTTAAATGAAATTCACTGAATATCGACAGATATAGCTCTTTTATGACGTTATAACATGTTTAATTACTTGAGATATTGTAAATATTCGTTATTTTAGAAGAAAAAAATTTGAAAGTTTGGACCTTAAAAATCGACGTTTTTCCATGTTCTTTTAGTTTCAAACTTTATAACTAGCAATTTTCAAGGGAAATTCAATAATAATTGACAGATATTGGTGTTTTATGGCGTTATAACTCGTTTAATCATCTGAATTATTGTAAACATTCGTTGATTTATAAGAAAAAAATTTAAAGGTTTGGACCTTGAAAATCGACGTTTTTTCAAATTTTTTTAGTATCAGACTTTATAAGTAATAATGATTTTCAAATGAAATTCAATGAATATTGACAGATAAAGCTGATTATGATGCTATAACATGTTTAATTACCTGAATTATTGTAAATATTCGTTATTTTAAAAGAAAAAAAATTGGAAAGTTTGGACCTTAAAAATCGACGTTTTTCCATGTTCTTTCAGTTTCAAACTTTATAACTAGCGATTTTCAAGTGAAAGTCAATAAATATTGACAGATATAGGTATTTTATGACGTTATAAAACGTTTAAACATTTGAGTTATTGTAAACATTCGTTATTTTACAAGAAAAAAATTTGAAAGTTTGGACCTTGAAAATCAACGTTTTTCCATGTTCTTTTAGTTTCAAACTTTATAACTAGCAATTTTCAAGGGAAATTCAATAAATATTGACAGATATAGGTGTTTTATGACGTTATAACATGTTTAATTATTTGAGATATTGTAAATATTCGTTATTTTAGAAGAAAAAAATTTGAAAGTTTGGACCTTGAAAATCAACTTTTTTCCATGTTCTTTCAGTTTCAAACTTTATAACTAGCAATTTTCAAGGAAAATTCAATAAATATTGACAGATATTGGTGTTTTATGGCGTTATAACTCGTTTAATCATCTGAATTATTGTAAAGATTCGTTGATTTATGAGAAAAAAATTTAAAGGTTTGGACCTTGAAAATCGACGTTTTTTCAAGTTTTTTTAGTATCAGACTTTATAACTAATGATTTTTAAATGAAATCCAATGAATATTGACAGATATAGCTGTTTTATGACGTTATAACATGTTTTATTATTTGAGATATTGTAAATATTCGTTATTTTAGAAGAAAAAAATTTGAAAGTTTGGACCTTGAAAATCAACGTTTTTCCATGTTCTTTTAGTTTCAAACTTTATAACTAGCAATTTTCAAGGGAAATTCAATAAATATTGACAGATATAGGTGTTTTATGGCGTTATGACACGTTTAATCATCTGAATTATTGTAAACATTCGTTATTTTAGTAGGAAAAATTTGAAAGTTTGGACCTTGAAAATCAACGTTTTTCCATGTTCTTTCAGTTTCAAACTTTATAACTAGCGATTTTCAAGTGAAATTCAATAAATATTGACAGATATAGGTGTTTTATGACGTTATGAAACGTTTAAACATCTGAGTTATTGTAAACATTCGTTGATTTATGAGAAAAAAATTTAAAGGTTTGGACCTTGAAAATCGACGTTTTTATAAGTTTTTTTAGTATCAGACTTTATAACTAATGATTTTTAAATGAAATTCACTGAATATCGACAGATATAGCTCTTTTATGACGTTATAACATGTTTAATTACTTGAGATATTGTAAATATTCGTTATTTTAGAAGAAAAAAATTTGAAAGTTTGGACCTTGAAAATCAACGTTTTTCCATGTTCTTTCAGTTTCAAACTTTATAACTAGCGATTTTCAAGGGAAATTCAATAATAATTGACAGATATTGGTGTTTTATGGCGTTATAACTCGTTTAATCATCTGAATTATTGTAAACATTCGTATATTAAGAAGAAAAAAATTTGAAAATCGACGTTTTTTCAAGTTTTTTCAGTATCAAACTTTATAACTAGCGATTTTTGAGTGAAATTTAATGAATATTGACAGATATAGGTGTTTTATGACGTTATAAAACGTTTAAACATCTGAGTTATTGTAAACATTCGTTATTTTACAAGAAAAAAATTTGAAAGTTTGGACCTTAAAAATCGACGTTTTTCCATGTTCTTTTAGTTTCAAACTTTATAACTAGCAATTTTCAAGGGAAATTCAATAATAATTGACAGATATTGGTGTTTTATGGCGTTATAACTCGTTTAATCATCTGAATTATTGTAAACATTCGTTATTTTAGAAGAAAAAAATTTGAAAATCGACGTTTTTTCAAGTTTTTTCAGTATCAAACTTTATAACTAGCGATTTTTAAGTGAAATTCAATGAATATTGACAGATATAGGTGTTTTATGACGTTATAAAACGTTTAAACATCTGTATTATTGTAAACATTCGTTATTTTACAAGAAAAAAATTTTAAAGTTTGGACCTTGAAAATCAACGTTTTTCCATGTTCTTTTAGTTTCAAACTTTATAACTAGCGATTTTCAAGTGAAATTCAATAAATATTGACAGATATAGGTGTTTTATGGCGTTATAACACGTTTAATCATCTGAATTATTGTAAACATTCGTTATTTTAGAAGAAAAAAATTTGAAAATCGACGTTTTTTCAAGTTTTTTCAGTATCAAACTTTATAACTAGCGATTTTTAAGTGAAATTCAATGAATATTGACAGATATAGGTGTTTTATGACGTTATAAAACGTTTAAACATCTGTATTATTGTAAACATTCGTTATTTTACAAGAAAAAAATTTTAAAGTTTGGACCTTAAAAATCGACGTTTTTTCAAGTTTTTTTAGCATCAGACTTCATAACTAATGATTTTTAAGTGAAATTCAATGAATATTCACAAATATAGGTGTTTTATGGCGTTATAAAACGTTCAAACATCTGAGTTATTGTAAACATTCGTTATTTTACAAGAAAAAAATTTGAAAGTTTGGACCTTGAAAATCAACGTTTATCCATGTTCTTTTAGTTTCAAACTTTATAACTAGCAATTTTCAAGGGAAATTCAATAAATATTGACAGATATAGGTGTTTTATGGCGTTATGACACGTTTAATCATCTGAATTATTGTAAACATTCGTTGATTTATGAGAAAAAAATTTAAAGGTTTGGACCTTGAAAATCGACGTTTTTTCAAGTTTTTTCAGTATCAATTTTTATAACTAGCGATTTTCAAGTGAAATTCAATAAATATTGACAGATATAGGTGTTTTATGACGTTATAAAACGTTTAAACATCCGTATTATTGTAAACATTCGTTATTTTACAAGAAAAAAATTTGAAAGTTTGGACCTTAAAAATCGACGTTTTTCCATGTTCTTTCAGTTTCAAACTTTATAAATAATGATTTTTAAATGAAATTCAATGAATATTGACAGATATAGCTCTTTTATGACGTTATAACATGTTTAATTATTTGAGATATTGTAAATATTCGTTATTTTACAAGAAAAAAATTTGAAAGTTTGGACCTTAAAAATCGACGTTTTTACAAGTTTTTTTAGTATCAGACTTTATAACTAATGATTTTTAAGTGAAATTCAATGAATATTCACAAATATAGGTGTTTTATGGCGTTATAACACGTTTAATCATCCGTATTATTGTAAACATTCGTTATTTTAGAAGAAAAAAATTTGAAAGTTTGGACCTTGAAAATCAACGTTTTTCCATGTTCTTTCAGTTTCAAACTTTATAACTAGCAATTTTCAAGGGAAATTCAATAAATATTGACAGATATTGGTGTTTTATGGCGTTATAACTCGTTTAATCATCTGAATTATTGTAAAGATTCGTTGATTTATGAGAAAAAAATTTAAAGGTTTGGACCTTGAAAATCGACGTTTTTTCAAGTTTTTTTAGTATCAGACTTTATAACTAATGATTTTTAAATGAAATCCAATGAATATTGACAGATATAGCTGTTTTATGACGTTATAACATGTTTAATTATTTGAGTTATTGTAAACATTCGTTATTTTACAAGAAAAAAATTAGAAAGTTTGGACCTCAAAAATCGACGTTTTTCCATGTTCTTTCAGTTTCAAACTTTATAAATAATGATTTTTAAATGAAATTCAATGAATATTGACAGATATAGGTGTTTTATGGCGTATCAGACTATAACTAATGATTTTTAAATGAAATCCAATGAATGTTGACAGATATAGCTCTTTTATGACGTTATAACATGTTTAATTATCTGAATTATTGTAAACATTCGTTATTTTAAAAGAAAAAATTTGAAAATCGACGTTTTTTCAAGTTTTTTCAGTATCAAACTTTATAACTAGTGATTTTCAAGTGAAATTCAATAAATATTGACAGATGTAGGTGTTTTATGACGTTATAAAACGTTTAAACATCTGTATTATTGTAAACATTCGTTATTTTACAAGAAAAAAATTTGAAAGTTTGGACCTTAAAAATCGACGTTTTTCCATGTTCTTTCAGTTTCAAACTTTATAAATAATGATTTTTAAATGAAATTCAATGAATATTGACAGATATAGCTCTTTTATGACGTTATAACATGTTTAATTATTTGAGAAATTGTAAATATTCGTTATTTTACAAGAAAAAAATTTGAAAATTTGGACCTTAAAAATCGA
Source organism: Lysiphlebus fabarum (assembly GCA_011426435.1). Classification (NCBI taxonomy): domain Eukaryota; kingdom Metazoa; phylum Arthropoda; class Insecta; order Hymenoptera; family Braconidae; genus Lysiphlebus; species Lysiphlebus fabarum. The sequence goes on from WSYQ01001617.1 coordinate 23,414, forward strand.
CGTTTTTACAAGTTTTTTTAGTATCAGACTTTATAACTAATGATTTTTAAATGAAATTCAATGAATATTGACAGATATAGCTCTTTTATGACGTTATAACATGTTTAATTATTTGAGAAATTGTAAACATTCGTTACTTTACAAGAAAAAAATTTGAAAGTTTGGACCTTGAAAATCAACGTTTTTCCATGTTCTTTCAGTTTCAAACTTTATAACTAGCGATTTTCAAGTGAAATTCGATAAATATTGACAGATATAGGTGTTTTATGACGTTATAAAACGTTTAAACATCTGTATTATTGTAAACATTCGTTATTTTACAAGAAAAAAATTTGAAAGTTTAAACCTCAAAAATCCACGTTTTTTCAAGTTTTTTTAGTATCAGACTTTATAACTAATGATTTTTAAGTGAAATTCAATGAATATTCACAAATATAGGTGTTTTATGACGTTATGAAACGTTTAAACATCTGAGTTATTGTAAACATTCGTTGATTTATGAGAAAAAAATTTAAAGGTTTGGACCTTGAAAATCGACGTTTTTATAAGTTTTTTTAGTATCAGACTTTATAACTAATGATTTTTAAGTGAAATTCAATGAATATTCACAAATATAGGTGTTTTATGACGTTATGAAACATTTAAACATCTGAGTTATTGTAAACATTCGTTACTTTACAAGAAAAAAATTTGAAAGTTTGGACCTTAAAAATCGACGTCTTTCCATGTTCTTTTAGTTTCAAACTTTATAACTAGCAATTTTCAAGGGAAATTCAATAATAATTGACAGATATTGGTGTTTTATGGCGTTATAACTCGTTTAATCATCTGAATTATTGTAAACATTCGTTGATTTATAAGAAAAAAATTTAAAGGTTTGGACCTTGAAAATCGACGTTTTTTCAAATTTTTTTAGTATCAGACTTTATAAGTAATAATGATTTTCAAATGAAATTCAATGAATATTGACAGATAAAGCTGATTATGATGCTATAACATGTTTAATTACCTGAATTATTGTAAATATTCGTTATTTTAAAAGAAAAAAAATTGGAAAGTTTGGACCTTAAAAATCGACGTTTTTCCATGTTCTTTCAGTTTCAAACTTTATAACTAGCGATTTTCAAGTGAAAGTCAATAAATATTGACAGATATAGGTATTTTATGACGTTATAAAACGTTTAAACATTTGAGTTATTGTAAACATTCGTTATTTTACAAGAAAAAAATTTGAAAGTTTGGACCTTGAAAATCAACGTTTTTCCATGTTCTTTTAGTTTCAAACTTTATAACTAGCAATTTTCAAGGGAAATTCAATAAATATTGACAGATATAGGTGTTTTATGACGTTATAACATGTTTAATTATTTGAGATATTGTAAATATTCGTTATTTTAGAAGAAAAAAATTTGAAAGTTTGGACCTTGAAAATCAACTTTTTTCCATGTTCTTTCAGTTTCAAACTTTATAACTAGCAATTTTCAAGGAAAATTCAATAAATATTGACAGATATTGGTGTTTTATGGCGTTATAACTCGTTTAATCATCTGAATTATTGTAAAGATTCGTTGATTTATGAGAAAAAAATTTAAAGGTTTGGACCTTGAAAATCGACGTTTTTTCAAGTTTTTTTAGTATCAGACTTTATAACTAATGATTTTTAAATGAAATCCAATGAATATTGACAGATATAGCTGTTTTATGACGTTATTACATGTTTAATTATTTGAGTTATTGTAAACATTCGTTATTTTACAAGAAAAAAATTAGAAAGTTTGGACCTCAAAAATCGACGTATTTCCATGTTCTTTTAGTTTCAAACTTTATAACTAGCAATTTTCAAGGGAAATTCAATAAATATTGACAGATATAGGTGTTTTATGGCGTTATGACACGTTTAATCATCTGAATTATTGTAAACATTCGTTATTTTAGTAGGAAAAATTTGAAAGTTTGGACCTTGAAAATCAACGTTTTTCCATGTTCTTTCAGTTTCAAACTTTATAACTAGCGATTTTCAAGTGAAATTCAATAAATATTGACAGATATAGGTGTTTTATGGCGTTATAACTCGTTTAATCATCTGAATTATTGTAAACATTCGTTATTTTACGAGAAAAAAATTTGAAAGTTTGGACCTTAAAAATCGACGTTTTTCCATGTTCTTTTAGTTTCAAACTTTATAACTAGCAATTTTCAAGGGAAATTCAATAATAATTGACAGATATTGGTGTTTTATGGCGTTATAACTCGTTTAATCATCTGAATTATTGTAAACATTCGTTGATTTATTAGAAAAAAATTTAAAGGTTTGGACCTTGAAAATCGACGTTTTTTCAAATTTTTTTAGTATCAGACTTTATAAGTAATAATGATTTTCAAATAAAATTCAATGAATATTGACAGATAAAGCTGATTACGACGCTATAACATGTTTAATTACCTGAATTATTGTAAACATTCGTTACTTTACAAGAAAAAAATTTGAAAGTTTGGACCTTGAAAATCAACGTTTTTCCATGTTCTTTCAGTTTCAAACTTTATAACTAGCGATTTTCAAGTGAAATTCGATAAATATTGACAGATATAGGTGTTTTATGACGTTATAAAACGTTTAAACATCTGTATTATTGTAAACATTCGTTATTTTACAAGAAAAAAATTTGAAAGTTTAAACCTCAAAAATCCACGTTTTTTCAAGTTTTTTTAGTATCAGACTTTATAACTAATGATTTTTAAGTGAAATTCAATGAATATTCACAAATATAGGTGTTTTATGACGTTATGAAACGTTTAAACATCTGAGTTATTGTAAACATTCGTTGATTTATGAGAAAAAAATTTAAAGGTTTGGACCTTGAAAATCGACGTTTTTATAAGTTTTTTTAGTATCAGACTTTATAACTAATGATTTTTAAGTGAAATTCAATGAATATTCACAAATATAGGTGTTTTATGACGTTATGAAACATTTAAACATCTGAGTTATTGTAAACATTCGTTACTTTACAAGAAAAAAATTTGAAAGTTTGGACCTTAAAAATCGACGTCTTTCCATGTTCTTTTAGTTTCAAACTTTATAACTAGCAATTTTCAAGGGAAATTCAATAATAATTGACAGATATTGGTGTTTTATGGCGTTATAACTCGTTTAATCATCTGAATTATTGTAAACATTCGTTGATTTATAAGAAAAAAATTTAAAGGTTTGGACCTTGAAAATCGACGTTTTTTCAAATTTTTTTAGTATCAGACTTTATAAGTAATAATGATTTTCAAATGAAATTCAATGAATATTGACAGATAAAGCTGATTATGATGCTATAACATGTTTAATTACCTGAATTATTGTAAATATTCGTTATTTTAAAAGAAAAAAAATTGGAAAGTTTGGACCTTAAAAATCGACGTTTTTCCATGTTCTTTCAGTTTCAAACTTTATAACTAGCGATTTTCAAGTGAAAGTCAATAAATATTGACAGATATAGGTATTTTATGACGTTATAAAACGTTTAAACATTTGAGTTATTGTAAACATTCGTTATTTTACAAGAAAAAAATTTGAAAGTTTGGACCTTGAAAATCAACGTTTTTCCATGTTCTTTTAGTTTCAAACTTTATAACTAGCAATTTTCAAGGGAAATTCAATAAATATTGACAGATATAGGTGTTTTATGACGTTATAACATGTTTAATTATTTGAGATATTGTAAATATTCGTTATTTTAGAAGAAAAAAATTTGAAAGTTTGGACCTTGAAAATCAACTTTTTTCCATGTTCTTTCAGTTTCAAACTTTATAACTAGCAATTTTCAAGGAAAATTCAATAAATATTGACAGATATTGGTGTTTTATGGCGTTATAACTCGTTTAATCATCTGAATTATTGTAAAGATTCGTTGATTTATGAGAAAAAAATTTAAAGGTTTGGACCTTGAAAATCGACGTTTTTTCAAGTTTTTTTAGTATCAGACTTTATAACTAATGATTTTTAAATGAAATCCAATGAATATTGACAGATATAGCTGTTTTATGACGTTATTACATGTTTAATTATTTGAGTTATTGTAAACATTCGTTATTTTACAAGAAAAAAATTAGAAAGTTTGGACCTCAAAAATCGACGTATTTCCATGTTCTTTTAGTTTCAAACTTTATAACTAGCAATTTTCAAGGGAAATTCAATAAATATTGACAGATATAGGTGTTTTATGGCGTTATGACACGTTTAATCATCTGAATTATTGTAAACATTCGTTATTTTAGTAGGAAAAATTTGAAAGTTTGGACCTTGAAAATCAACGTTTTTCCATGTTCTTTCAGTTTCAAACTTTATAACTAGCGATTTTCAAGTGAAATTCAATAAATATTGACAGATATAGGTGTTTTATGGCGTTATAACTCGTTTAATCATCTGAATTATTGTAAACATTCGTTATTTTACGAGAAAAAAATTTGAAAGTTTGGACCTTAAAAATCGACGTTTTTCCATGTTCTTTTAGTTTCAAACTTTATAACTAGCAATTTTCAAGGGAAATTCAATAATAATTGACAGATATTGGTGTTTTATGGCGTTATAACTCGTTTAATCATCTGAATTATTGTAAACATTCGTTGATTTATTAGAAAAAAATTTAAAGGTTTGGACCTTGAAAAACGACGTTTTTTCAAGTTTTTTTAGTATCAGACTTTATAACTAATGATTTTTAAATGAAATCCAATGAATATTGACAGATATAGCTGTTTTATGACGTTATAACATGTTTAATTATTTGAGTTATTGTAAACATTCGTTATTTTACAAGAAAAAAATTGGAAAGTTTGGACCTCAAAAATCGACGTTTTTCCATGTTCTTTCAGTTTCAAACTTTATAAATAATGATTTTTAAATGAAATTCAATGAATATTGACAGATATAGCTCTTTTATGACGTTATAACATGTTTTATTATTTGAGATATTGTAAATATTCGTTATTTTAGAAGAAAAAAATTTGAAAGTTTGGACCTTGAAAATCAACGTTTTTCCATGTTCTTTTAGTTTCAAACTTTATAACTAGCAATTTTCAAGGGAAATTCAATAAATATTGACAGATATAGGTGTTTTATGGCGTTATGACACGTTTAATCATCTGAATTATTGTAAACATTCGTTATTTTAGTAGGAAAAATTTGAAAGTTTGGACCTTGAAAATCAACGTTTTTCCATGTTCTTTCAGTTTCAAACTTTATAACTAGCGATTTTCAAGTGGTATTCAATAAATATTGACAGATATAGGTGTTTTATGGCGTATCAGACTATAACTAATGATTTTTAAATGAAATCCAATGAATGTTGACAGATATAGCTCTTTTATGACGTTATAACATGTTTAATTATCTGAATTATTGTAAACATTCGTTATTTTAAAAGAAAAAATTTGAAAATCGACGTTTTTTCAAGTTTTTTCAGTATCAAACTTTATAACTAGCGATTTTTAAGTGAAATTCAATGAATATTGACAGATATAGGTGTTTTATGACGTTATAAAACGTTTAAACATCTGTATTATTGTAAACATTCGTTATTTTACAAGAAAAAAATTTTAAAGTTTGGACCTTGAAAATCAACGTTTTTCCATGTTCTTTTAGTTTCAAACTTTATAACTAGCAATTTTCAAGAAAATTCAATAAATATTGACAGATATAGGTGTTTTATGACGTTATGAAACGTTTAAACATCTGAGTTATTGTAAACATTCGTTGATTTATGAGAAAAAAATTTAAAGGTTTGGACCTTGAAAATCGACGTTTTTATAAGTTTTTTTAGTATCAGACTTTATAACTAATGATTTTTAAATGAAATTCACTGAATATCGACAGATATAGCTCTTTTATGACGTTATAACATGTTTAATTACTTGAGATATTGTAAATATTCGTTATTTTAGAAGAAAAAAATTTGAAAGTTTGGACCTTGAAAATCAACGTTTTTCCATGTTCTTTCAGTTTCAAACTTTATAACTAGCGATTTTCAAGGGAAATTCAATAATAATTGACAGATATTGGTGTTTTATGGCGTTATAACTCGTTTAATCATCTGAATTATTGTAAACATTCGTATATTAAGAAGAAAAAAATTTGAAAATCGACGTTTTTTCAAGTTTTTTCAGTATCAAACTTTATAACTAGCGATTTTTGAGTGAAATTTAATGAATATTGACAGATATAGGTGTTTTATGACGTTATAAAACGTTTAAACATCTGAGTTATTGTAAACATTCGTTATTTTACAAGAAAAAAATTTGAAAGTTTGGACCTTAAAAATCGACGTTTTTCCATGTTCTTTTAGTTTCAAACTTTATAACTAGCAATTTTCAAGGGAAATTCAATAATAATTGACAGATATTGGTGTTTTATGGCGTTATAACTCGTTTAATCATCTGAATTATTGTAAACATTCGTTATTTTAGAAGAAAAAAATTTGAAAATCGACGTTTTTTCAAGTTTTTTCAGTATCAAACTTTATAACTAGCGATTTTTAAGTGAAATTCAATGAATATTGACAGATATAGGTGTTTTATGACGTTATAAAACGTTTAAACATCTGTATTATTGTAAACATTCGTTATTTTACAAGAAAAAAATTTTAAAGTTTGGACCTTGAAAATCAACGTTTTTCCATGTTCTTTTAGTTTCAAACTTTATAACTAGCGATTTTCAAGTGAAATTCAATAAATATTGACAGATATAGGTGTTTTATGGCGTTATAACACGTTTAATCATCTGAATTATTGTAAACATTCGTTATTTTAGAAGAAAAAAATTTGAAAATCGACGTTTTTTCAAGTTTTTTCAGTATCAAACTTTATAACTAGCGATTTTTAAGTGAAATTCAATGAATATTGACAGATATAGGTGTTTTATGACGTTATAAAACGTTTAAACATCTGTATTATTGTAAACATTCGTTATTTTACAAGAAAAAAATTTTAAAGTTTGGACCTTAAAAATCGACGTTTTTCCATGTTCTTTCAGTTTCAAACTTTATAACTAGCAATTTTCAAGGGAAATTTAATAAATATTGACAGATATTGGTGTTTTATGGCGTTATAACTCGTTTAATCATCTGAATTATTGTAAAGATTCGTTGATTTATGAGAAAAAAATTTAAAGGTTTGGACCTTGAAAATCGACGTTTTTTCAAGTTTTTTTAGTATCAGACTTTATAACTAATGATTTTTAAATGAAATCCAATGAATATTGACAGATATAGCTGTTTTATGACGTTATAACATGTTTAATTATTTGAGTTATTGTAAACATTCGTTATTTTACAAGAAAAAAATTAGAAAGTTTGGACCTCAAAAATCGACGTTTTTCCATGTTCTTTCAGTTTCAAACTTTATAAATAATGATTTTTGAATGAAATTCAATGAATATTGACAGATATAGGTGTTTTATGGCGTATCAGACTATAACTAATGATTTTTAAATGAAATCCAATGAATGTTGACAGATATAGCTCTTTTATGACGTTATAACATGTTTAATTATCTGAATTATTGTAAACATTCGTTATTTTAAAAGAAAAAATTTGAAAATCGACGTTTTTTCAAGTTTTTTCAGTATCAAACTTTATAACTAGTGATTTTCAAGTGAAATTCAATAAATATTGACAGATGTAGGTGTTTTATGACGTTATAAAACGTTTAAACATCTGTATTATTGTAAACATTCGTTATTTTACAAGAAAAAAATTTGAAAGTTTGGACCTTAAAAATCGACGTTTTTCCATGTTCTTTTAGTTTCAAACTTTATAACTAGCAATTTTCAAGGGAAATTCAATAATAATTGACAGATATTGGTGTTTTATGGCGTTATAACTCGTTTAATCATCTGAATTATTGTAAACATTCGTTATTTTAGAAGAAAAAAATTTGAAAATCGACGTTTTTTCAAGTTTTTTCAGTATCAAACTTTATAACTAGCGATTTTTAAGTGAAATTCAATGAATATTGACAGATATAGGTGTTTTATGACGTTATAAAACGTTTAAACATCTGTATTATTGTAAACATTCGTTATTTTACAAGAAAAAAATTTTAAAGTTTGGACCTTGAAAATCAACGTTTTTCCATGTTCTTTTAGTTTCAAACTTTATAACTAGCGATTTTCAAGTGAAATTCAATAAATATTGACAGATATAGGTGTTTTATGGCGTTATAACACGTTTAATCATCTGAATTATTGTAAACATTCGTTATTTTAGAAGAAAAAAATTTGAAAATCGACGTTTTTTCAAGTTTTTTCAGTATCAAACTTTATAACTAGCGATTTTTAAGTGAAATTCAATGAATATTGACAGATATAGGTGTTTTATGACGTTATAAAACGTTTAAACATCTGTATTATTGTAAACATTCGTTATTTTACAAGAAAAAAATTTTAAAGTTTGGACCTTAAAAATCGACGTTTTTTCAAGTTTTTTTAGCATCAGACTTCATAACTAATGATTTTTAAGTGAAATTCAATGAATATTCACAAATATAGGTGTTTTATGGCGTTATAAAACGTTCAAACATCTGAGTTATTGTAAACATTCGTTATTTTACAAGAAAAAAATTTGAAAGTTTGGACCTTGAAAATCAACGTTTATCCATGTTCTTTTAGTTTCAAACTTTATAACTAGCAATTTTCAAGGGAAATTCAATAAATATTGACAGATATAGGTGTTTTATGGCGTTATGACACGTTTAATCATCTGAATTATTGTAAACATTCGTTGATTTATGAGAAAAAAATTTAAAGGTTTGGACCTTGAAAATCGACGTTTTTTCAAGTTTTTTCAGTATCAATTTTTATAACTAGCGATTTTCAAGTGAAATTCAATAAATATTGACAGATATAGGTGTTTTATGACGTTATAAAACGTTTAAACATCCGTATTATTGTAAACATTCGTTATTTTACAAGAAAAAAATTTGAAAGTTTGGACCTTGAAAATCAACGTTTTTCCATGTTCTTTCAGTTTCAAACTTTATAACTAGCAATTTTCAAGGGAAATTCAATAAATATTGACAGATATTGGTGTTTTATGGCGTTATAACTCGTTTAATCATCTGAATTATTGTAAAGATTCGTTGATTTATGAGAAAAAAATTTAAAGGTTTGGACCTTGAAAATCGACGTTTTTTCAAGTTTTTTTAGTATCAGACTTTATAACTAATGATTTTTAAATGAAATCCAATGAATATTGACAGATATAGCTGTTTTATGACGTTATAACATGTTTAATTATTTGAGTTATTGTAAACATTCGTTATTTTACAAGAAAAAAATTAGAAAGTTTGGACCTCAAAAATCGACGTTTTTCCATGTTCTTTCAGTTTCAAACTTTATAAATAATGATTTTTGAATGAAATTCAATGAATATTGACAGATATAGGTGTTTTATGGCGTATCAGACTATAACTAATGATTTTTAAATGAAATCCAATGAATGTTGACAGATATAGCTCTTTTATGACGTTATAACATGTTTAATTATCTGAATTATTGTAAACATTCGTTATTTTAAAAGAAAAAATTTGAAAATCGACGTTTTTTCAAGTTTTTTCAGTATCAAACTTTATAACTAGTGATTTTCAAGTGAAATTCAATAAATATTGACAGATGTAGGTGTTTTATGACGTTATAAAACGTTTAAACATCTGTATTATTGTAAACATTCGTTATTTTACAAGAAAAAAATTTGAAAGTTTGGACCTTAAAAATCGACGTTTTTCCATGTTCTTTCAGTTTCAAACTTTATAAATAATGATTTTTAAATGAAATTCAATGAATATTGACAGATATAGCTCTTTTATGACGTTATAACATGTTTAATTATTTGAGAAATTGTAAATATTCGTTATTTTACAAGAAAAAAATTTGAAAATTTGGACCTTAAAAATCGACGTTTTTACAAGTTTTTTTAGTATCAGACTTTATAACTAATGATTTTTAAATGAAATTCAATGAATATTGACAGATATAGCTCTTTTATGACGTTATAACATGTTTAATTATTTGAGAAATTGTAAACATTCGTTACTTTACAAGAAAAAAATTTGAAAGTTTGGACCTTGAAAATCAACGTTTTTCCATGTTCTTTCAGTTTCAAACTTTATAACTAGCGATTTTCAAGTGAAATTCGATAAATATTGACAGATATAGGTGTTTTATGACGTTATAAAACGTTTAAACATCTGTATTATTGTAAACATTCGTTATTTTACAAGAAAAAAATTTGAAAGTTTAAACCTCAAAAATCCACGTTTTTTCAAGTTTTTTTAGTATCAGACTTTATAACTAATGATTTTTAAGTGAAATTCAATGAATATTCACAAATATAGGTGTTTTATGACGTTATGAAACATTTAAACATTTGAGTTATTGTAAACATTCGTTACTTTACAAGAAAAAAATTTGAAAGTTTGGACCTTAAAAATCGACGTTTTTCCATGTTCTTTTAGTTTCAAACTTTATAACTAGCAATTTTCAAGGGAAATTCAATAAATATTGACAGATATAGGTGTTTTATGACGTTATGAAACGTTTAAACATCTGAGTTATTGTAAACATTCGTTGATTTATGAGAAAAAAATTTAAAGGTTTGGACCTTGAAAATCGACGTTTTTATAAGTTTTTTTAGTATCAGACTTTATAACTAATGATATTTAAATGAAATTCACTGAATATCGACAGATATAGCTCTTTTATGACGTTATAACATGTTTAATTACTTGAGATATTGTAAATATTCGTTATTTTAGAAGAAAAAAATTTGAAAGTTTGGACCTTAAAAATCGACGTTTTTCCATGTTCTTTTAGTTTCAAACTTTATAACTAGCAATTTTCAAGGGAAATTCAATAATAATTGACAGATATTGGTGTTTTATGGCGTTATAACTCGTTTAATCATCTGAATTATTGTAAACATTCGTTGATTTATAAGAAAAAAATTTAAAGGTTTGGACCTTGAAAATCGACGTTTTTTCAAATTTTTTTAGTATCAGACTTTATAAGTAATAATGATTTTCAAATGAAATTCAATGAATATTGACAGATAAAGCTGATTATGATGCTATAACATGTTTAATTACCTGAATTATTGTAAATATTCGTTATTTTAAAAGAAAAAAAATTGGAAAGTTTGGACCTTAAAAATCGACGTTTTTCCATGTTCTTTCAGTTTCAAACTTTATAACTAGCGATTTTCAAGTGAAAGTCAATAAATATTGACAGATATAGGTATTTTATGACGTTATAAAACGTTTAAACATTTGAGTTATTGTAAACATTCGTTATTTTACAAGAAAAAAATTTGAAAGTTTGGACCTTGAAAATCAACGTTTTTCCATGTTCTTTTAGTTTCAAACTTTATAACTAGCAATTTTCAAGGTAAATTCAATAAATATTGACAGATATAGGTGTTTTATGACGTTATAACATGTTTAATTATTTGAGATATTGTAAATATTCGTTATTTTAGAAGAAAAAAATTCGAAAGTTTGGACCTTGAAAATCAACTTTTTTCCATGTTCTTTTAGTTTCAAACTTTATAACTAGCGATTTTCAAGTGAAATTCAATGAATATTGACAGATATAGGTGTTTTATGACGTTGTAAAACGTTTAAACATCTGAGTAATTGTAAACATTCGTATATTAAGAAGAAAAAAATTTGAAAATCGACGTTTTTTCAAGTTTTTTCAGTATCAAACTTTATAACTAGCGATTTTCAAGTGAAATTTAATGAATATTGACAAATATAGGTGTTTTATGACGTTATAAAACGTTTAAACATCTGTATTATTGTAAACATTCGTTATTTTACAAGAAAAAAATTTGAAAGTTTAAACCTTAAAAATCCACGTTTTTTCAAGTTTTTTTAGTATCAGACTTTATAACTAATGATTTTTAAGTGAAATTCAATGAATATTCACAAATATAGGTGTTTTATGACGTTATGAAACATTTAAACATCTGAGTTATTGTAAACATTCGTTACTTTACAAGAAAAAAATTTAAAAGTTTGGACCTTAAAAATCGACGTTTTTCCATGTTCTTTCAGTTTCAAACTTTATAAATAATGATTTTTAAATGAAATTCAATGAATATTGACAGATATAGCTCTTTTATGACGTTATAACATGTTTAATTATTTGAGAAATTGTAAATATTCGTTATTTTACAAGAAAAAAATTTGAAAATTTGGACCTTAAAAATCGACGTTTTTACAAGTTTTTTTAGTATCAGACTTTATAACTAATGATTTTTAAATGAAATTCAATGAATATTGACAGATATAGCTCTTTTATGACGTTATAACATGTTTAATTATTTGAGAAATTGTAAACATTCGTTACTTTACAAGAAAAAAATTTGAAAGTTTGGACCTTGAAAATCAACGTTTTTCCATGTTCTTTCAGTTTCAAACTTTATAACTAGCGATTTTCAAGTGAAATTCGATAAATATTGACAGATATAGGTGTTTTATGACGTTATAAAACGTTTAAACATCTGTATTATTGTAAACATTCGTTATTTTACAAGAAAAAAATTTGAAAGTTTAAACCTCAAAAATCCACGTTTTTTCAAGTTTTTTTAGTATCAGACTTTATAACTAATGATTTTTAAGTGAAATTCAATGAATATTCACAAATATAGGTGTTTTATGACGTTATGAAACATTTAAACATCTGAGTTATTGTAAACATTCGTTACTTTACAAGAAAAAAATTTGAAAGTTTGGACCTTAAAAATCGACGTTTTTCCATGTTCTTTTAGTTTCAAACTTTATAACTAGCAATTTTCAAGGGAAATTCAATAAATATTGACAGATATAGGTGTTTTATGACGTTATGAAACGTTTAAACATCTGAGTTATTGTAAACATTCGTTGATTTATGAGAAAAAAATTTAAAGGTTTGGACCTTGAAAATCGACGTTTTTATAAGTTTTTTTAGTATCAGACTTTATAACTAATGATTTTTAAATGAAATTCACTGAATATCGACAGATATAGCTCTTTTATGACGTTATAACATGTTTAATTACTTGAGATATTGTAAATATTCGTTATTTTAGAAGAAAAAAATTTGAAAGTTTGGACCTTAAAAATCGACGTTTTTCCATGTTCTTTTAGTTTCAAACTTTATAACTAGCAATTTTCAAGGGAAATTCAATAATAATTGACAGATATTGGTGTTTTATGGCGTTATAACTCGTTTAATCATCTGAATTATTGTAAACATTCGTTGATTTATAAGAAAAAAATTTAAAGGTTTGGACCTTGAAAATCGACGTTTTTTCAAATTTTTTTAGTATCAGACTTTATAAGTAATAATGATTTTCAAATGAAATTCAATGAATATTGACAGATAAAGCTGATTATGATGCTATAACATGTTTAATTACCTGAATTATTGTAAATATTCGTTATTTTAAAAGAAAAAAAATTGGAAAGTTTGGACCTTAAAAATCGACGTTTTTCCATGTTCTTTCAGTTTCAAACTTTATAACTAGCGATTTTCAAGTGAAAGTCAATAAATATTGACAGATATAGGTATTTTATGACGTTATAAAACGTTTAAACATTTGAGTTATTGTAAACATTCGTTATTTTACAAGAAAAAAATTTGAAAGTTTGGACCTTGAAAATCAACGTTTTTCCATGTTCTTTTAGTTTCAAACTTTATAACTAGCAATTTTCAAGGTAAATTCAATAAATATTGACAGATATAGGTGTTTTATGACGTTATAACATGTTTAATTATTTGAGATATTGTAAATATTCGTTATTTTAGAAGAAAAAAATTCGAAAGTTTGGACCTTGAAAATCAACTTTTTTCCATGTTCTTTTAGTTTCAAACTTTATAACTAGCGATTTTCAAGTGAAATTCAATGAATATTGACAGATATAGGTGTTTTATGACGTTGTAAAACGTTTAAACATCTGAGTAATTGTAAACATTCGTATATTAAGAAGAAAAAAATTTGAAAATCGACGTTTTTTCAAGTTTTTTCAGTATCAAACTTTATAACTAGCGATTTTCAAGTGAAATTTAATGAATATTGACAAATATAGGTGTTTTATGACGTTATAAAACGTTTAAACATCTGTATTATTGTAAACATTCGTTATTTTACAAGAAAAAAATTTGAAAGTTTAAACCTTAAAAATCCACGTTTTTTCAAGTTTTTTTAGTATCAGACTTTATAACTAATGATTTTTAAGTGAAATTCAATGAATATTCACAAATATAGGTGTTTTATGACGTTATGAAACATTTAAACATCTGAGTTATTGTAAACATTCGTTACTTTACAAGAAAAAAATTTAAAAGTTTGGACCTTAAAAATCGACGTTTTTCCATGTTCTTTTAGTTTCAAACTTTATAACTAGCAATTTTCAAGGGAAATTCAATAAATATTGACAGATATAGGTGTTTTATGACGTTATGGAACGTTTAAACATCTGAGTAAACATTCGTTGATTTATGAGAAAAAAATTTAAAGGTTTGGACCTTGAAAATCGACGTTTTTATAAGTTTTTTTAGTATCAGACTTTATAAATAATGATTTTTAAATGGAATTCACTGAATATCGACAGATATAGCTCTTTTATGACGTTATAACATGTTTAATTACTTGAGATATTGTAAATATTCGTTATTTTAGAAGAAAAAAATTTGAAAGTTTGGACCTTAAAAATCGACGTTTTTCCATGTTCTTTTAGTTTCAAACTTTATAACTAGCAATTTTCAAGGGAAATTTAATAATAATTGACAGATATTGGTGTTTTATGACGTTATAACATGTTTAATTATTTGAGATATTGTAAATATTCGTTATTTTAGAAGAAAAAAATCGACGTTTTTCCATGTTCTTTTAGTTTCAAACTTTATAACTAGCAATTTTCAAGGAAAATTCAATAATAATTGACAGATATTGGTGTTTTATGGCGTTATAACTCGTTTAATCATCTGAATTATTGTAAACATTCGTTGATTTATAAGAAAAAAATTTAAAGGTTTGGACCTTGAAAATCGACGTTTTTTCAAATTTTTTTAGTATCAGACTTTATAAGTAATAATGATTTTCAAATGAAATTCAATGAATATTGACAGATAAAGCTGATTATGATGCTATAACATGTTTAATTACCTGAATTATTGTAAATATTCGTTATTTTAAAAGAAAAAAAATTGGAAAGTTTGGACCTTAAAAATCGACGTTTTTCCATGTTCTTTCAGTTTCAAACTTTATAACTAGCGATTTTCAAGTGAAAGTCAATAAATATTGACAGATATAGGTATTTTATGACGTTATAAAACGTTTAAACATTTGAGTTATTGTAAACATTCGTTATTTTACAAGAAAAAAATTTGAAAGTTTGGACCTTGAAAATCAACGTTTTTCCATGTTCTTTTAGTTTCAAACTTTATAACTAGCAATTTTCAAGGTAAATTCAATAAATATTGACAGATATAGGTGTTTTATGACGTTATAACATGTTTAATTATTTGAGATATTGTAAATATTCGTTATTTTAGAAGAAAAAAATTCGAAAGTTTGGACCTTGAAAATCAACTTTTTTCCATGTTCTTTTAGTTTCAAACTTTATAACTAGCGATTTTCAAGTGAAATTCAATGAATATTGACAGATATAGGTGTTTTATGACGTTGTAAAACGTTTAAACATCTGAGTAATTGTAAACATTCGTATATTAAGAAGAAAAAAATTTGAAAATCGACGTTTTTTCAAGTTTTTTCAGTATCAAACTTTATAACTAGCGATTTTCAAGTGAAATTTAATGAATATTGACAAATATAGGTGTTTTATGACGTTATAAAACGTTTAAACATCTGTATTATTGTAAACATTCGTTATTTTACAAGAAAAAAATTTGAAAGTTTAAACCTTAAAAATCCACGTTTTTTCAAGTTTTTTTAGTATCAGACTTTATAACTAATGATTTTTAAGTGAAATTCAATGAATATTCACAAATATAGGTGTTTTATGACGTTATGAAACATTTAAACATCTGAGTTATTGTAAACATTCGTTACTTTACAAGAAAAAAATTTAAAAGTTTGGACCTTAAAAATCGACGTTTTTCCATGTTCTTTTAGTTTCAAACTTTATAACTAGCAATTTTCAAGGGAAATTCAATAAATATTGACAGATATAGGTGTTTTATGACGTTATGGAACGTTTAAACATCTGAGTAAACATTCGTTGATTTATGAGAAAAAAATTTAAAGGTTTGGACCTTGAAAATCGACGTTTTTATAAGTTTTTTTAGTATCAGACTTTATAAATAATGATTTTTAAATGGAATTCACTGAATATCGACAGATATAGCTCTTTTATGACGTTATAACATGTTTAATTACTTGAGATATTGTAAATATTCGTTATTTTAGAAGAAAAAAATTTGAAAGTTTGGACCTTAAAAATCGACGTTTTTCCATGTTCTTTTAGTTTCAAACTTTATAACTAGCAATTTTCAAGGGAAATTTAATAATAATTGACAGATATTGGTGTTTTATGACGTTATAACATGTTTAATTATTTGAGATATTGTAAATATTCGTTATTTTAGAAGAAAAAAATCGACGTTTTTCCATGTTCTTTTAGTTTCAAACTTTATAACTAGCAATTTTCAAGGGAAATTCAATAAATATTGACAGATATAGGTGTTTTATGACGTTATGAAACGTTTAAACATCTGAATTATTGTAAACATTCGTTGATTTATAAGAAAAAAATTTAAAGGTTTGGACCTTGAAAATCGACGTTTTTTCAAATTTTTTTAGTATCAGACTTTATAAGTAATAATGATTTTCAAATGAAATTCAATGAATATTGACAGATAAAGCTGATTATGATGCTATAACATGTTTAATTACCTGAATTATTGTAAATATTCGTTATTTTAAAAGAAAAAAAATTGGAAAGTTTGGACCTTAAAAATCGACGTTTTTCCATGTTCTTTCAGTTTCAAACTTTATAACTAGCGATTTTCAAGTGAAAGTCAATAAATATTGACAGATATAGGTATTTTATGACGTTATAAAACGTTTAAACATTTGAGTTATTGTAAACATTCGTTATTTTACAAGAAAAAAATTTGAAAGTTTGGACCTTGAAAATCAACGTTTTTCCATGTTCTTTTAGTTTCAAACTTTATAACTAGCAATTTTCAAGGGAAATTCAATAAATATTGACAGATATAGGTGTTTTATGACGTTATAACATGTTTAATTATTTGAGATATTGTAAATATTCGTTATTTTAGAAGAAAAAAATTTGAAAGTTTGGACCTTGAAAATCAACTTTTTTCCATGTTCTTTTAGTTTCAAACTTTATAACTAGCGATTTTCAAGTGAAATTCAATGAATATTGACAGATATAGGTGTTTTATGACGTTGTAAAACGTTTAAACATCTGAGTAATTGTAAACATTCGTATATTAAGAAGAAAAAAATTTGAAAATCGACGTTTTTTCAAGTTTTTTCAGTATCAAACTTTATAACTAGCGATTTTCAAGTGAAATTTAATGAATATTGACAAATATAGGTGTTTTATGACGTTATGAAACATTTAAACATCTGAGTTATTGTAAACATTCGTTACTTTACAAGAAAAAAATTTGAAAGTTTGGACCTTGAAAATCAACGTTTTTCCATGTTCTTTCAGTTTCAAACTTTATAACTAGCGATTTTCAAGTGAAATTCGATAAATATTGACAGATATAGGTGTTTTATGACGTTATAAAACGTTTAAACATCTGTATTATTGTAAACATTCGTTATTTTACAAGAAAAAAATTTGAAAGTTTAAACCTTAAAAATCCACGTTTTTTCAAGTTTTTTTAGTATCAGACTTTATAACTAATGATTTTTAAGTGAAATTCAATGAATATTCACAAATATAGGTGTTTTATGACGTTATGAAACATTTAAACATCTGAGTTATTGTAAACATTCGTTACTTTACAAGAAAAAAATTTAAAAGTTTGGACCTTAAAAATCGACGTTTTTCCATGTTCTTTTAGTTTCAAACTTTATAACTAGCAATTTTCAAGGGAAATTCAATAAATATTGACAGATATAGGTGTTTTATGACGTTATGAAACGTTTAAACATCTGAGTTATTGTAAACATTCGTTGATTTATGAGAAAAAAATTTAAAGGTTTGGACCTTGAAAATCGACGTTTTTATAAGTTTTTTTAGTATCAGACTTTATAACTAATGATTTTTAAATGAAATTCACTGAATATCGACAGATATAGCTCTTTTATGACGTTATAACATGTTTAATTACTTGAGATATTGTAAATATTCGTTATTTTAGAAGAAAAAAATTTGAAAGTTTGGACCTTAAAAATCGACGTTTTTCCATGTTCTTTTAGTTTCAAACTTTATAACTAGCAATTTTCAAGGGAAATTTAATAATAATTGACAGATATTGGTGTTTTATGACGTTATAACATGTTTAATTATTTGAGATATTGTAAATATTCGTTATTTTAGAAGAAAAAAATCGACGTTTTTCCATGTTCTTTTAGTTTCAAACTTTATAACTAGCAATTTTCAAGGGAAATTCAATAAATATTGACAGATATAGGTGTTTTATGACGTTATGAAACGTTTAAACATCTGAGTTATTGTAAACATTCGTTGATTTATGAGAAAAAAATTTAAAGGTTTGGACCTTGAAAATCGACGTTTTTATAAGTTTTTTTAGTATCAGACTTTATAACTAATGATTTTTAAATGAAATTCACTGAATATCGACAGATATAGCTCTTTTATGACGTTATAACATGTTTAATTACTTGAGATATTGTAAATATTCGTTATTTTAGAAGAAAAAAATTTGAAAGTTTGGACCTTAAAAATCGACGTTTTTCCATGTTCTTTTAGTTTCAAACTTTATAACTAGCAATTTTCAAGGGAAATTCAATAATAATTGACAGATATTGGTGTTTTATGGCGTTATAACTCGTTTAATCATCTGAATTATTGTAAACATTCGTTGATTTATAAGAAAAAAATTTAAAGGTTTGGACCTTGAAAATCGACGTTTTTTCAAATTTTTTTAGTATCAGACTTTATAAGTAATAATGATTTTCAAATGAAATTCAATGAATATTGACAGATAAAGCTGATTATGATGCTATAACATGTTTAATTACCTGAATTATTGTAAATATTCGTTATTTTAAAAGAAAAAAAATTGGAAAGTTTGGACCTTAAAAATCGACGTTTTTCCATGTTCTTTCAGTTTCAAACTTTATAACTAGCGATTTTCAAGTGAAAGTCAATAAATATTGACAGATATAGGTATTTTATGACGTTATAAAACGTTTAAACATTTGAGTTATTGTAAACATTCGTTATTTTACAAGAAAAAAATTTGAAAGTTTGGACCTTGAAAATCAACGTTTTTCCATGTTCTTTTAGTTTCAAACTTTATAACTAGCAATTTTCAAGGGAAATTCAATAAATATTGACAGATATAGGTGTTTTATGACGTTATAACATGTTTAATTATTTGAGATATTGTAAATATTCGTTATTTTAGAAGAAAAAAATTTGAAAGTTTGGACCTTGAAAATCAACTTTTTTCCATGTTCTTTTAGTTTCAAACTTTATAACTAGCGATTTTCAAGTGAAATTCAATGAATATTGACAGATATAGGTGTTTTATGGCGTTATAACACGTTTAATCATCTGAATTATTGTAAACATTCGTTATTTTAGAAGAAAAAAATTTGAAAATCGACGTTTTTCCATGTTCTTTCAGTTTCAAACTTTATAACTAGCGATTTTCAAGTGAAATTCAATAAATATTGACAGATATAGGTGTTTTATGGCGTTATAACTCGTTTAATCATCTGAATTATTGTAAACATTCGTTGATTTATTAGAAAAAAATTTAAAGGTTTGGACCTTGAAAATCGACGTTTTTTCAAATTTTTTTAGTATCAGACTTTATAAGTAATAATGATTTTCAAATGAAATTCAATGAATATTGACAGATAAAGCTGATTATGACGCTATAACATGTTTAATTACCTGAATTATTGTAAATATTCGTTATTTTAAAAGAAAAAAAATTGAAAGTTTGGACCTTGAAAATCAACGTTTTTCCATGTTCTTTCAGTTTCAAACTTTATAACTAGCGATTTTCAAGTGAAAGTCAATGAATATTGACAGATATAGGTATTTTATGACGTTATAACACGTTTAATCATCTGAATTATTGTAAACATTCGTTATTTTAGAAGAAAAAAATTTGAAAATCGACGTTTTTTCAAGTTTTTTCAGTATCAAACTTTATAACTAGCGATTTTCAAGTGAAATTCAATAAATATTGACAGATATAGGTGTTTTATGATGTTATAAAACGTTTAAACATCTGTATTATTGTAAACATTCGTTATTTTACAAGAAAAAAATTTTAAAGTTTGGACCTTAAAAATCGACGTTTTTTCAAGTTTTTTTAGCATCAGACTTTATAACTAATGATTTTTAAGTGAAATTCAATGAATATTCACAAATATAGGTGTTTTATGGCGTTATAACACGTTTAATCATCTGAATTATTGTAAACATTCGTTATTTTAGAAGAAAAAAATTTGAAAGTTTGGACCTTGAAAATCAACGTTTTTCCATGTTCTTTCAGTTTCAAACTTTATAACTAGCAATTTTCAAGGGAAATTCAATAAATAATGACAGATATTGGTGTTTTATGGCGTTATAACTCGTTTAATCATCTGAATTATTGTAAACATTCGTTATTTTACGAGAAAAAAATTTGAAAGTTTGGACCTTAAAAATCGACGTTTTTCCATGTTCTTTTAGTTTCAAACTTTATAACTAGCAATTTTCAAGGGAAATTCAATAATAATTGACAGATATTGGTGTTTTATGGCGTTATAACTCGTTTAATCATCTGAATTATTGTAAACATTCGTTGATTTATTAGAAAAAAATTTAAAGGTTTGGACCTTGAAAATCGACGTTTTTTCAAATTTTTTTAGTATCAGACTTTATAAGTAATAATGATTTTCAAATGAAATTCAATGAATATTGACAGATAAAGCTGATTATGACGCTATAACATGTTTAATTACCTGAATTATTGTAAATATTCGTTATTTTAAAAGAAAAAAAATTGAAAGTTTGGACCTTGAAAATCAACGTTTTTCCATGTTCTTTCAGTTTCAAACTTTATAACTAAATTGAAGTAAGATATATTTTTTTTCTTATTGAAATTTTTTTTTGGGCCCAATTACTTCAATTTATAGCTTTATTACACACTTAACTCTTTATTATATATTTTTTTTTAAATTATAACAATAATTACAAAGTTAAATATAAAATCTACAATCAACATATAATTGACAAACAAACAATAAAAAATAAGATTATTCAAATATTAAAGTTTAAATATTTTTTATAGATAATAATTTAATTGATTTTCATTATTATTATTTTTTTATTTTACTTAATTAAATTAAGTTTTGGACGTAAAGTTCTCAAGTTTATCAAAGAAATTTCAATAGGAAAAAAATATATTTTACTTCAATTTATAGCTTTATTACACACTTAACTCTTTATTATATTTTTTTTTTTTAAATTATAACAATAATTACAAAGTTAAATATAAAATCTACAATCAATATATAATTGACAAACAAACAACAAAAAATAAGATTATTCAAATATTAAAGTTTAAATATTTTTTATAGATAATAATTTAATTGATTTTCATTATTATTATTTTATTTATCCTTAAATCCATTTAACTTTTGAGTAAGGGAAGTATTGATAACTCGTAGATCCACGTTTGGCCATTTTTTCTTTTCCCCAAACTTGATTGCATAATCTGTAAAATTTTAAAAATACATATATATATTATACTTGTTTATAGTACAGATATTTTAATATGTTTTAACCCTACACAATATTGTATCCAGAGCAGTCTTATCCAGAGCTTCTTTTGAACCTCTACCTGTTCTTGAACAAGTAGTCAGAGCTTGAAGATTAAAAACGTTTTCCATCAGTGCACGGGCTAATGATAATTGAGATGTAGATGTTTTCTTGCACATCTCGAATACAGTAGTACTTATATAAACACCAGAACCTTCTACTAATTCTGATACTCCTGCATCACCTTGCTTGTATCGAAACTGCCATGAATTATTTTCTTTTCGTTCTTCAATGAATAATGATTTATCTACCACTGGTTTTGTGACTTTCGTTGTAGTACTTGACAATTGGTCATCATCGGTTTTCAATACAGAATTTTGATGATCTTTGATTGTCTTCAATTCATTCATTTCATTTGCTTCTTCTTCATACAATGATGAAAGAATTGCTTGTCCTTTAGAAAACATAAGTAATGCTTTTTCTAATTTTTTATTTTTTTCACGATAATTTTTTTCATATTTTTTGTAAAAATTTGAAAATGATACTTGGAAATCACTTTGCTGTTCATTGAAGTTCTATTAGAAAAAAATATAATTAATTTTTTTAATATATAAATTATGTACATTTTAGACAATTTAGTTATTCATTTTTTATGTACTATTTATGTTATTTAGAATTATTATTCAGATTATTATTTATTTATTATATATTCAATAAATTTAATTTATATTGAAAAAATATTTAAAATAAATACAAAATATATTTGATTTTAATTTTGAAAAAATATAAAATATTACCATTGAATATGTTTTGGAAATTGGTTCATTAGATGTATTTGAAGCATTTATTTCAATATTATCAATGAACGAATCAGGCTCTAAATTGTCGGTTTCGAAAATTTCGTCTTGGAAGTTGAAGATGAAAGAATCACGTGGTGTATTTATTGTTTTGTCACTCACTTCTGAATCGTATACACCATGAACAAGTGAATTCTGTAGAAATTACGGAAAAATAATATATCATTGTTAATAATAGAATTCTATTATTAGCAATGATATATATAATCATTAATGATTATTAGATTATCTTACATTTTGACCGTTTTCCAATATAGTATCTGTTGTCTGTTTATCTAAGTCCTATTAAAAAAAAAAAATGTTCAAAAAGATGAGTGAAAGTAAGCAGATAACTAAAAATCTTTTTTATACCTGAGTGGCTTTTGGTGACACATTGTATGAAGTGCTTTCTCTGTCACTTAAGTCAGATTCATCTATGACTTGTAAACGCCGCTGATGTAATTAAACATTCAGAAAAATATATATAAGAATAATACATAAAATATAATAATATTTATAGAGGTTATTAACCGAAATTTATTTTTTTAGCTTACTTTACGTTGGATAGTTATTTTTTCATTAGGCATATTATTTTCTTCATGTAAATTTTCATAGTTTGGAGCATGTTCTGTATCACTGAGGTCGGATTCATCTACAAAATTTTGTGAGCATCGCTGGGGGAATTTTAAATTTTTAAAATAAATTGATGTTTGATAATTTTTTGATTAACAATATATGTATAAAAAATGGATTAAAATATTTAATTTTGTGCATTGACTCACTTGACGTTTAGGTGCTTTCTTTTGGTTTTGAATGTCATTATTTTTTTCATTTAATTTAGTTAAAACATCATGAGTGATTGCAACTGTTGCTCTTTCAACTGGTTTCTGATTAAAAATATCAATATTTCAAATTCCAAGTGTCATCAAATGTACTCGAATTATTAATGAAAAATTAAAAAACAAACAAAAATCCTAATTTTCAGACAATGTTACCTGTAAGTTTTTCTCGGTTTTCTTATTGCGTTGAGCTGCTGAGTCACTTTTTTTCATGATAGTTTTAAGATTTTTATTCTTTTTAAGCCGTGATTTGTTGATTTGACTCATAATCATTTTAATTTCGGTAAGTTTTTCTCCATTGAAAATAGAATTAAAAATAAAAAAATACATAAATATTGTAATAAATAATTTATTAAGTTTATATTTTATGTAAACTTACTTGATATGTGTAAAATTTTTCCTTTATTTTCAATTTGTTGGTTTTTGTGCTCCCACAAAAATTCTATTTTACTCCCAATATTAATTTTTTTGCAAAAGGCATTGACAATTTCATGTGGCTCAAGGATATATAAGCACGTATCTTTCGCTTCCACTAAGTAATATAATTTCGACATTTGATTTTCTTCAAATTTTATTTATTTAACTTGTGTCTTCAACTGCTTAGCAACCGATCAAGACTGTTAAAACAAAACTGATATTTTTGTTTTGTTTCAAATTTTATAGCTTGCGTCTTTGACTGCTTAGCAACGCATAAACATCGTAATTATATACATATAATTTATTTATTAAATTTATTAAAAAAAAAAAAACATCACATAAACATTGTAAAAACATAACCTATACATATAATTCATTTATTAAATTTATTTATTAAACATGAAGTAAATAAATTATAAATTTAAAAAAAACAACACATGAACATCGTAAAAACAAAATCTATACATACAATATATACTTATTGAATTCATTTATTTGATATGAAGTAAATAAATAATAAATTTAAAAAAAAATTATTATTTTCATACAAGTCAAATATGGATCAACACAGAAATTCTCATATTTTACAACAAGAAGTACAAAGTATTTCGAGTCAAGAGGAAAGATATAATGATAATAATTGGAGTAATCATTCAATTGATGAGCCTATGCTGGTCTCAGATAATGAATCTCTGAGTACGTAGCCTGTTTGACATTTGATAAAGATATATTCGAATTTAATTCAGAAAAAATTAAATTAAGATATATTTTAAATATTGCTTATATTTATTGAATATAAATTAAATATTTTAATTAAATATAAATTAAAATATTTATTGGATACATTACAGCCTCAGATACACATACAGATACAGTGTCAGATACAGAGTCACTAAGTGCAGCATCTAGTTTGCCAGGTATATTACAAGTCAATCCAAATTACTTTAGATTAACCATATATATGTAAATATATATATTTCAAATAAATATTACATTTACTTCAAATTATAATAAAATTTAAGTTGATACACATACAGATACAGGCTCAGACGCAAGTTCATTAAGTGCAATATCTAGTGTATCATGGAATATCGATGAAAAGAACGAGACAGGTATAATATAAAAAAATTTAAATTATAATTGTATTCATTTATATTTAAATTATGAGTATATATATATATATGGTTAAATCAATTATCGAAATCTAAATTTTATAATTACAAGTCATGAAATTTTATTAGATGATATAACCGAAAGTGATGATAAAACAAGCTGCAGCTGTAGTCGTGAAATTTTATCTGATGATGGTATGATTAGCGATGATGATATAAGTAAGTTTTTTATTATTAAATTCTTGTTTATTAATATTTAAAAATTGATAAAATACTAAAATTATATAATGACGGATTCATAAGATGATAGAAGTTACGGAAGCTATGGTATAACAGAAGAAAAAACGTCAGATAGTAACAACAGCGTGAGTTGTGATACAACAGGTGAAACATCAGGTGACAATTAGATACAAGTGATAAATACATAATATTTTTACTGACATCACAAGTGGAAAAAATGTATTTAAATCATATTTAATTTATATTTAATGGAAATATAAATTAAATTTAATGGATATACAGATTTGGGCATACTAAAATTAAATTTAGAAAAAATTTAGAACAAATATAAATTAAATTTAAAATATGTACAAGTTTGGACATACTAAAATTAAACTTTTTCTAAATTTTTACTTAATTTTTTTTTTAATTTTTGTAAATTTTTTTTAAATTTAATTTTAGTATGTTTAAAACTGTGTATATTTTAAATTTAATTTATATTTTTTCTAAACTTTTTCTAAATTTTTTCTAAGTATAAAGTAAATTTCCATTAAATATATTTTTTCCACTTGGAAATAATTATAAAAAATGATACAACAAACAGTCTTAACTTTAAAGATTTTTTTAACAGATGATGAAAGAAGTGATGGCAGTTTACTAAATGATGAAAGAAGTGATGGTAGTTTACTAAATGATGATACAAGTGAAAAAGGTTCGGTAATTTTTTGCAACTTAACAATACAACAAACAGTCTCAACTTTAAATACTTTTTTAACAGATGATGAAAGAAGTGATGGCAGTTTATTAAATGATAATACAGATGATGAAAGAAGTTATGACAGTTTACTAAATGATAATACAAGTGAAAAAGGTTCAGTAACTTTTTGCAACTTAAAAGTTGCTTATTTTATTTATATATAATTTTTTTAACAGATGATGAAAGCATGTCGAATGAAAGCTTATTGAATGACAATATGGATTCACCAATATATGAAAATGCGAAAATGACTGTTGGACAATATTCTTATCGTTTATTGAAAATATTTTTAACAAACGCTATCACGAAAAAATGTTTCAGTCAAATTTTGGAGTTTGTTAGTGATGTGTTGCCAGATACAAACATCGTTCCAAGGAGTAAATATCGATTTGACAAACTTTTAGAAAAAAGTATTCCATCGTTTCATAGGTGTATAAAAAAACATAAATTGTGTGAAGAGTGTGGGTACTATTTGGGAGAGTACTCGAATAACAATGGTCAAGAGTAAGGAAAAAGAATATATCTATAATTATATTTCAGATTTACAAATGTCTATGTATATTGACAAATAGATAAATTTTAGATATATATTTAAAAAATATAAATTAATTTTGAAGTATATCCAAATTTTTTTTTTGCAACGTCGAAAAAAAAAAATTTTTAGTAAATTTATTTTGTTTTGAAAAAATATAAAATACATTTACTTTTTGTATAGATATAGATTACATATTAATTAAATGTAAATTACATGTAAATTAAATTAATTTATATTTTTTAAAACATTAATTAAATTTAATTCACATATATTTTAAATATAAATTAAATTTGTTTTATATTTCTAATAGATATATTTTTTTCACTTTTATATGTATATAAATAAAAATATAAATAAATAAATAAATATATAATTTATTTTTATTAGGAATTTCAAACTATGCAACGCATGTGGTGGGAAAGAAGTTGATGGTTTATTTATTGAATATGATGTTGCTTCTTTATTGACCGATGCGTTTGAAAAACAAAAGCTTTACGAACTGATTGACTCTCAATATGAACAAAACATAAATCGTTATCATGAAGATCCAACCATAATAAGTGACGTATCGAGTGGTCAACAATATTTGAACATCGAGCGAGAAGCAAGTCTAAAAAAGTATGACATATTCCTTCTGTGGAACACAGACGGTGTGCCAGTTTCTAAAAGCTCTTACGGACAGTTGTGGCCGATTCAGATACAAATATTGAATATTTCTGCAAAAGTTAGACGTTCATTTCAGTTGGTTGCGGGTTTGTATTATAGTCAAAACCAAAAACCGAAGTCATCAGGATTTTTGCAACCATTCGTGAATGCTATTGAAAAATTGTCAACAAATGGTTTCGAGTGGTACCACCCTGAACTAGGTAAAATTCACAGTCGTGCAGTTGCTCCATTGTCAACCTTGGATCTTCCGGCAAAAGCGATGGTATTAAATATGATAAATCAAGGAGGTGCTTTTTCTTGTCCATTTTGCGAGCTTGAAGGTGAAACAAATTATGTTGGTCGCGGTCACAACCATGTATTTTCATTTAAAAAAAAAATGCCATGTCGTACTCACGAAAAAATTCTTAATCAAGGCACCGATGCTGTTAGAAAAAACCTCTTCCATTCTCGTGGTATAAAGGGTCTTTCAGTCGTCACGAGAATTCCTTGGATTGACTTGGCAAAGAATTTTCCACCAGACTACATGCATAATATTTTAAAAATTTTCAGTTTATTGTTTGACTTATGGTTTGACAGTAAAAATAACAAGAAAAAATATTATTTAAAACCAAAAATTCAAAAAATAGTTAATAAAAAAATATCCGAGGTCAGAGTTTCATCTGAAATATCGCGATTACCACGACCTCTTAATAAGAGACAGTTTTATAAGTCAGCGGAAACTCAGACTTTAGCGATTATAATTTTGCCAGTTTTGTTAAAAAATAAATTAAAAGAAAAATACTACCAAAATTATTTGTTATTGGTTAAAATTACATACATATTTTTGCAACAAAAAATAACAGAACAAGAAATGAAACTGGGGCACGATCTTGTAAAAAAATTTTGTCGCAATTTTCAATTTTTGTACGGTTTAAAAAAGTGTACTTTAAATGTACATCAATTAATACATGTACCAGAAGCTGTACGACTGTGGGGACCAGTTTGGGCATGGTCTAACTTTCCATTTGAAGATGGAAATTATTTTTTAACTCGTTTGACTCACGGTCCCAACAAAATAGACATTGAAATAGCCAACACATTACGCTACTATAATTCTTTAAAAATACTAAATACAACTATCGTTACTGATGTTGACAATAATGATAAGAATAATAATACAATAAAAACTCTTGGTTCTCCAAAATTAAATACTCTTCCAGATTCATATTGGTTTGCTGTTAATATTCTTCGGTCAGCTCTTCCTGAAAGACTATCGTCAGTAAAATTTGAAGTTTATTCAAGAATAAAAATTGGTGCAAATATATATACATCAAAAAAATATGAAAGAGAAAAAAAAAGAAACAACCATTGTATATCATGGGGTGATGACTTGTTCGGCATAATTCAATGCTTTATTAAATATGATAACGAATTATTTGTAATTGTTCAAGAACTAATTCCAATATCTTTATCCATAGAAAATGCAATTTTTCACAAATCAACTAAAACTCAATTTGAAGACTTTATATTACCTGTACGTGAATCAAATAGAATACATGCCATTTATGCGCAAGAAATAAACGAAAAAGTATTTAAAGTTGAAAACTATATTTGCAGAATTAAAAAAATTATATTGCGTTGTTAATAATATATAGCTTATAGCTGATAATAAATTGAAGTAAAATATATTTTTTTCCTATTGAAATTTCTTTGATAAACTTGAGAACTTTACGTCCAAAACTTAATTTAATTAAGTAAAATAAAAAAATAATAATAATGAAAATCAATTAAATTATTATCTATAAAAAATATTTAAACTTTAATATTTGAATAATCTTATTTTTTGTTGTTTGTTTGTCAATTATATATTGATTGTAGATTTTATATTTAACTTTGTAATTATTGTTATAATTTAAAAAAAAAAAATATAATAAAGAGTTAAGTGTGTAATAAAGCTATAAATTGAAGTAAAATATATTTTTTTCCTATTGAAATTTCTTTGATAAACTTGAGAACTTTACGTCCAAAACTTAATTTAATTAAGTAAAATAAAAAAATAATAATAATGAAAATCAATTAAATTATTATCTATAAAAAATATTTAAACTTTAATATTTGAATAATCTTATTTTTTATTGTTTGTTTGTCAATTATATGTTGATTGTAGATTTTATATTTAACTTTGTAATTATTGTTATAATTTAAAAAAAAATATATAATAAAGAGTTAAGTGTGTAATAAAGCTATAAATTGAAGTAAGATATATTTTTTTTCTTATTGAAATTTTTTTGATAAACTTGAGATATGTCCAAAAATAAATTTAATTTACATGCATTTTACATTCATTAACATGTATTTTAAATTTAAAATATATTAATTTTTAATGTACAGTAAATATAAATTATATTTTTTCCAAATTGAAATTAAATATATTTTATATATATATTAAATATATTTTAAATATAAATTAAATTTATTTTATATTTTCAATAAATATATTTTTTCAAGTAAAAGTCAATGAATATTGACAGATATAGGTATTTTATGACGTTATAAAACGTTCAAACATCTGAGTTATTGTAAACATTCGTTATTTTACAAGAAAAAAATTTGAAAGTTTGGACCTTGAAAATCAACCTTTTTCCATGTTCTTTCAGTTTCAAACTTTATAACTAGCAATTTTCAAGGGAAATTCAATAAATATTGACAGATATTGGTGTTTTATGGCGTTATAACTCGTTTAATCATCTGAATTATTGTAAAGATTCGTTGATTTATGAGAAAAAAATTTAAAGGTTTGGACCTTGAAAAACGACGTTTTTTCAAGTTTTTTTAGTATCAGACTTTATAACTAATGATTTTTAAATGAAATCCAATGAATATTGACAGATATAGCTGTTTTATGACGTTATAACATGTTTAATTATTTGAGTTATTGTAAACATTCGTTATTTTACAAGAAAAAAATTGGAAAGTTTGGACCTCAAAAATCGACGTTTTTCCATGTTCTTTCAGTTTCAAACTTTATAAATAATGATTTTCAAGTGAAATTCAATAAATATTGACAGATATAGGTGTTTTATGGCGTATCAGACTATAACTAATGATTTTTAAATGAAATCCAATGAATGTTGACAGATATAGCTCTTTTATGACGTTATAACATGTTTAATTATCTGAATTATTGTAAACATTCGTTATTTTAAAAGAAAAAATTTGAAAATCGACGTTTTTTCAAGTTTTTTCAGTATCAAACTTTATAACTAGTGATTTTCAAGTGAAATTCAATAAATATTGACAGATGTAGGTGTTTTATGACGTTATAAAACGTTTAAACATCTGTATTATTGTAAACATTCGTTATTTTACAAGAAAAAAATTTATAAGTTTGGACCTTGAAAATCAACGTTTTTCCATGTTCTTTCAGTTTCAAACTTTATAACTAGCGATTTTCAAGTGAAATTCAATGAATATTGACAGATATAGGTGTTTTATGACGTTGTAAAACGTTTAAACATCTGAGTAATTGTAAACATTCGTATATTAAGAAGAAAAAAATTTGAAAATCGACGTTTTTTCAAGTTTTTTCAGTATCAAACTTTATAACTAGCGATTTTTAAGTGAAATTCAATGAATATTGACAGATATAGGTGTTTTATGACGTTATAAAACGTTTAAACATCTGAGTAATTGTAAACATTCGTATATTAAGAAGAAAAAAATTTGAAAATCGACGTTTTTTCAAGTTTTTTCAGTATCAAACTTTATAACTAGCGATTTTCAAGTGAAATTTAATGAATATTGACAAATATAGGTGTTTTATGACGTTATGAAACATTTAAACATCTGAGTTATTGTAAACATTCGTTACTTTACAAGAAAAAAATTTGAAAGTTTGGACCTTAAAAATCGACGTTTTTCCATGTTCTTTTAGTTTCAAACTTTATAACTAGCAATTTTCAAGGGAAATTCAATAATAATTGACAGATATTGGTGTTTTATGGCGTTATAACTCGTTTAATCATCTGAATTATTGTAAACATTCGTTGATTTATAAGAAAAAAATTTAAAGGTTTGGACCTTGAAAATCGACGTTTTTTCAAATTTTTTTAGTATCAGACTTTATAAGTAATAATGATTTTCAAATGAAATTCAATGAATATTGACAGATAAAGCTGATTATGATGCTATAACATGTTTAATTACCTGAATTATTGTAAATATTCGTTATTTTAAAAGAAAAAAAATTGGAAAGTTTGGACCTTAAAAATCGACGTTTTTCCATGTTCTTTCAGTTTCAAACTTTATAACTAGCAATTTTCAAGGGAAATTCAATAAATATTGACAGATATAGGTGTTTTATGACGTTATAACATGTTTAATTATTTGAGATATTGTAAATATTCGTTATTTTAGAAGAAAAAAATTTGAAAGTTTGGACCTTGAAAATCAACTTTTTTCCATGTTCTTTCAGTTTTAACCTTTATAACTAGCAATTTTCAAGGGAAATTCAATAAATATTGACAGATATAGGTGTTTTATGGCGTTATGACACGTTTAATCATCTGAATTATTGTAAACATTCGTTATTTTAGAAGAAAAAAATTTGAAAATCGACGTTTTTTCAAGTTTTTTCAGTATCAAACTTTATAACTAGCGATTTTTAAGTGAAATTCAATGAATATTGACAGATATAGGTGTTTTATGACGTTATAAAACGTTTAAACATCTGTATTATTGTAAACATTCGTTATTTTACAAGAAAAAAATTTTAAAGTTTGGACCTTGAAAATCAACGTTTTTCCATGTTCTTTTAGTTTCAAACTTTATAACTAGCGATTTTCAAGTGAAATTCAATAAATATTGACAGATATAGGTGTTTTATGGCGTTATAACACGTTTAATCATCTGAATTATTGTAAACATTCGTTATTTTAGAAGAAAAAAATTTGAAAATCGACGTTTTTTCAAGTTTTTTCAGTATCAAACTTTATAACTAGCGATTTTCAAGTGAAATTCAATAAATATTGACAGATATAGGTGTTTTATGATGTTATAAAACGTTTAAACATCTGTATTATTGTAAACATTCGTTATTTTACAAGAAAAAAATTTTAAAGTTTGGACCTTGAAAATCAACGTTTTTCCATGTTCTTTCAGTTTCAAACTTTATAACTAGCAATTTTCAAGGGAAATTCAATAAATAATGACAGATATTGGTGTTTTATGGCGTTATAACTCGTTTAATCATCTGAATTATTGTAAACATTCGTTATTTTACGAGAAAAAAATTTGAAAGTTTGGACCTTAAAAATCGACGTTTTTCCATGTTCTTTTAGTTTCAAACTTTATAACTAGCAATTTTCAAGGGAAATTCAATAATAATTGACAGATATTGGTGTTTTATGGCGTTATAACTCGTTTAATCATCTGAATTATTGTAAACATTCGTTGATTTATTAGAAAAAAATTTAAAGGTTTGGACCTTGAAAATCGACGTTTTTTCAAATTTTTTTAGTATCAGACTTTATAAGTAATAATGATTTTCAAATGAAATTCAATGAATATTGACAGATAAAGCTGATTATGACGCTATAACATGTTTAATTACCTGAATTATTGTAAATATTCGTTATTTTAAAAGAAAAAAAATTGAAAGTTTGGACCTTGAAAATCAACGTTTTTCCATGTTCTTTCAGTTTCAAACTTTATAACTAGCGATTTTCAAGTGAAAGTCAATGAATATTGACAGATATAGCTCTTTTATGACGTTATAAAATGTTTAATTATTTGAGATATTGTAAATATTCGTTATTTTACAAGAAAAAAATTTGAAAGTTTGGACCTTAAAAATCGACGTTTTTACAAGTTTTTTTAGTATCAGACTTTATAACTAATGATTTTTAAGTGAAATTCAATGAATATTCACAAATATAGGTGTTTTATGGCGTTATAACACGTTTAATCATCCGTATTATTGTAAACATTCGTTATTTTAGAAGAAAAAAATTTGAAAGTTTGGACCTTGAAAATCAACGTTTTTCCATGTTCTTTCAGTTTCAAACTTTATAACTAGCAATTTTCAAGGGAAATTCAATAAATATTGACAGATATTGGTGTTTTATGGCGTTATAACTCGTTTAATCATCTGAATTATTGTAAAGATTCGTTGATTTATGAGAAAAAAATTTAAAGGTTTGGACCTTGAAAATCGACGTTTTTTCAAGTTTTTTTAGTATCAGACTTTATAACTAATGATTTTTAAATGAAATCCAATGAATATTGACAGATATAGCTGTTTTATGACGTTATAACATGTTTAATTATTTGAGTTATTGTAAACATTCGTTATTTTACAAGAAAAAAATTGGAAAGTTTGGACCTCAAAAATCGACGTTTTTCCATGTTCTTTCAGTTTCAAACTTTATAAATAATGATTTTTAAATGAAATTCAATGAATATTGACAGATATAGCTCTTTTATGACGTTATAACATGTTTTATTATTTGAGATATTGTAAATATTCGTTATTTTAGAAGAAAAAAATTTGAAAGTTTGGACCTTGAAAATCAACGTTTTTCCATGTTCTTTTAGTTTCAAACTTTATAACTAGCAATTTTCAAGGGAAATTCAATAAATATTGACAGATATAGGTGTTTTATGGCGTTATGACACGTTTAATCATCTGAATTATTGTAAACATTCGTTATTTTAGTAGGAAAAATTTGAAAGTTTGGACCTTGAAAATCAACGTTTTTCCATGTTCTTTCAGTTTCAAACTTTATAACTAGCGATTTTCAAGTGAAATTCAATAAATATTGACAGATATAGGTGTTTTATGGCGTATCAGACTATAACTAATGATTTTTAAATGAAATCCAATGAATGTTGACAGATATAGCTCTTTTATGACGTTATAACATGTTTAATTATCTGAATTATTGTAAACATTCGTTATTTTAAAAGAAAAAATTTGAAAATCGACGTTTTTTCAAGTTTTTTCAGTATCAAACTTTATAACTAGCGATTTTCAAGTGAAATTCAATGAATATTGACAAATATAGGTGTTTTATGACGTTATGAAACATTTAAACATCTGA
Organism: Lysiphlebus fabarum; assembly: GCA_011426435.1. Lineage (NCBI taxonomy): Eukaryota > Metazoa > Arthropoda > Insecta > Hymenoptera > Braconidae > Lysiphlebus > Lysiphlebus fabarum. Next base: position 57,846 of record WSYQ01001617.1, read on the forward strand.
GTTATTGTAAACATTCGTTACTTTACAAGAAAAAAATTTGAAAGTTTGGACCTTAAAAATCGACGTTTTTCCATGTTCTTTTAGTTTCAAACTTTATAACTAGCAATTTTCAAGTGAAATTCAATAAATATTGACAGATGTAGGTGTTTTATGACGTTATAAAACGTTTAAACATCTGTATTATTGTAAACATTCGTTATTTTACAAGAAAAAAATTTGAAAGTTTGGACCTTAAAAATCGACGTTTTTCCATGTTCTTTCAGTTTCAAACTTTATAAATAATGATTTTTAAATGAAATTCAATGAATATTGACAGATATAGCTCTTTTATGACGTTATAACATGTTTAATTATTTGAGAAATTGTAAATATTCGTTATTTTACAAGAAAAAAATTTGAAAGTTTGGACCTTAAAAATCGACGTTTTTACAAGTTTTTTTAGTATCAGACTTTATAACTAATGATTTTTAAGTGAAATTCAATGAATATTGACAGATATAGGTGTTTTATGACGTTATAAAACGTTTAAACATCTGTTTTATTGTAAACATTCGTTATTTTACAAGAAAAAAATTTTAAAGTTTGGACCTTGAAAATCAACGTTTTTCCATGTTCTTTTAGTTTCAAACTTTATAACTAGCGATTTTCAAGTGAAATTCAATGAATATTGACAGATATAGGTGTTTTATGACGTTATAAAACGTTTAAACATCTGAGTAATTGTAAACATTCGTATATTAAGAAGAAAAAAATTTGAAAATCGACGTTTTTTCAAGTTTTTTCAGTATCAAACTTTATAACTAGCGATTTTCAAGTGAAATTCAATAAATATTGACAGATATAGGTGTTTTATGATGTTATAAAACGTTTAAACATCTGTATTTTTGTAAATATTATTAAATTTATTTTTGAACGTCGCAGTCTTGAAACATTTTTTTTTAGCAGAAGTACGGAATATGTAAAAACAGTTCTGAACACTTTTCTTCAAGTTATATTTGACTAGTGATTTTCGCATTTATTTCGACAAATTTCAGATGTAAGAGATCTGGAAAACTCGTTTTCAAACAGGAGTACGAAAATTCAAAAGCCGTTCTAGCAGTTTTTTTTTTGAGTTATGTTCGCCTTTTTATATCTGCAGTTTTTGAATTTACTTTTAAACGTCGAAGTCTTGAAACACTTTTTTTCAGCGGAAGTACGGAATATGTGAAAACGGTTCTGAATACTGTTCTTCAACGTATGTTTGCCTAGTAATATACTGAATTTTTACAATCAATTTCAAAAAGCCGTTCAGAAAATCTGTTTTTTTGAGTTATGTTCGCCTAGCAATATGCGCATCTGTCTTGAATTATTCTGAAAGTCGCAAACCTGAAGAACTTGTTTTTGAGCGGCTGAACGAATCATGTATAAGCAGTTTTCAAAACCTGTTTTTGAGTCATGTTTGCCGAGTAATATCCGCATTTTTTTCAATCAGGTTCGGAAGTCACAGGCTTGAAAAACTTGTTCGTAAGCGGGCGTAGACATTATGTATACGCAGTTTTAGGAATCTGTTTTTGAGTATTGTTCGGCTAGTGTTACCCGCATTCATCTTTAATAATTTCAAAATTCTCAGGCCTAAAAAAAGAGTTTACAAGCACAACTACGTAAAGTTCAGAAGCAGATTGTCTACTAATTTAGTAGATATATTTTCACCTTTTTATATCTGCATTTTTTGAATTTATTTTTAAACTCGCAGTCTTGAAACACTTGTTCTTTCGTGGAAGTACGGAATATGTAAAAACAGTTATGAACACTTTTCTTCAAGTTATATTTGACTAGTGATTTTCGCATTTATTTCGACAAAGTTTAGATGTCAGAGATCTGGAAAACTTGTTTTCAAACACGAGTAAGAAAAATTAAAAGCAGTTCTAGAAACGTTTTTTTTGAGTTACGTTTGCCTTTTTATATCTACATTTTTTAAATTTATTTTCAAACGTCGCAGTCTTGAAACACTCGTTCTTTAGCGGAAGTACGGAATACTTAAAAACGGTTCTATATACTTTTCTTCAAGTTATATTTGACTAGTGATTTTTGCATTTATTTCAAAAAATTTCAGACGTTCGAGATCTGGAAAACTAGTTTTCAAACAAGAGTAAAAAAAATTAAAAGCAGTTCTAGAAACGTTTCATTAAGTTATATTTGCCTTTTTATATCTGCAATCATTAAATTTATGCTTAAACGTCGCAGTCTTGAAACACTTCATTTTCAGCTGAAGTACGGACTATGTAAAAACAGTTATGAACACTTTTCTTCAAGTTATATTTGACTAGTGATTTCCGCAATCATTTCGACAAATTTTAGATGTCGGAGATCTGGAAAACTTGTTTTCAAACAGGAGTACGAAATTTTGAAAGCAGTTCTAGCAGTCTTTTTTTGAGTTATGTTCGCCTGTAATTTTTAAATTTACTTATAAACGTCGCAGTCTTGAAACACTTGTTCTTCAGCGAAAGTACGGAATATGTAAAAACAGTTCTAAATAATTGTCTTTATGTTATATTTGACTAGTGATTTTCGCATTCATTTCAAAAAATTTCAGATGTTCGAGATCTGGAAAACTAGTTTTCAAACAAGAGTAAGAAAAATTAAAAGCAGTTCTAGAAACGTTTCATTAAGTTATATTTGCCTTTTTATATCTGCAATCATTAAATTTATGCTTAAACGTCGCAGTCTTGAAACACTTCATTTTCAGCTGAAGTACGGACTATGTAAAAACAGTTATGAACACTTTTCTTCAAGTTATATTTGACTAGTGATTTCCGCAATCATTTCGACAAATTTTAGATGTCGGAGATCTGGAAAACTTGTTTTCAAACAGGAGTACGAAATTTTGAAAGCAGTTCTAGCAGTCTTTTTTTGAGTTATGTTCGCCTGTAATTTTTAAATTTACTTATAAACGTCGCAGTCTTGAAACACTTGTTCTTCAGCGAAAGTACGGAATATGTAAAAACAGTTCTAAATAATTGTCTTTATGTTATATTTGACTAGTGATTTTCGCATTCATTTCAAAAAATTTCAGATGTTCGAGATCTGGAAAACTAGTTTTCAAACAAGAGTAAGAAAAATTAAAAGCAGTTCTAGAAACGTTTCATTAAGTTATATTTGCCTTTTTATATCTGCAATCATTAAATTTATGCTTAAACGTCGCAGTCTTGAAACACTTGATTTTCAGCTGAAGTACGGACTATGTAAAAACAGTTATGAACACTTTTCTTCAAGTTATATTTGACTAGTGATTTTCGCATTTATTCCGAAAAATGTCAGATGTCGGAAATCTGGGAAACTTGTTTTCAAACAAGAGTAAGAAAAATTAAAAGCAGTTCCAGAAACGTTTTTTTAAGTTATATTTGCCTTTCTATATCTGCAATTATTAAATTTATTTTTGAACGTCGCAGTCTTGAAACATTTTTTTTCAGCAGAAGTACGGAATATGTAGAAACAGTTCTCGATACTTTTCTTCAAGTTATATTTGACTAGTGATTTTTGCATTTATTTCGATAAATTTCAGATGTCGGAGATATGGAAAACTTGTTTTCAAACAGGAGTACGAAATTTTGAAAGCAGTTCTAGCAGTCTTTTTTTGAGTTATGTTCGCCTTTTTATATCTGTAATTTTTAAATTTACTTATAAACGTCGCAGTCTTGAAACACTTGTTCTTCAGCGAAAGTACGGAATATGTAAAAACAGTTCTAAATAATTGTCTTCAAGTTATATTTGACTAGTAATTTTCGCATTCGTTTCAAAAAATTTCAGATGTTCGAGATCTGGAAAACTAGTTTTCAAACAGGAGTACGAAAATTCAAAAGCCGTTCTAGCAGTTTTTTTTTTGAGTTATGTTCGCCTTTTTATATCTGCAGTTTTTGAATTTACTTTTAAACGTCGAAGTCTTGAAACACTTTTTTTCAGCGGAAGTACGGAATATGTGAAAACGGTTCTGAATACTGTTCTTCAACGTATGTTTGCCTAGTAATATACTGAATCTTTACAATCAATTTCAAAAAGCCGTTCAGAAAATCTGTTTTTTTGAGTTATGTTCGCCTAGCATTATGCGCATCTGTCTTGAATTATTCTGAAAGTCGCTAACCTGAAGAACTTGTTTTTGAGCGGCTGAACGAATCATGTATAAGCAGTTTTCAAAACCTGTTTTTGAGTCATGTTTGCCGAGTAATATCCGCATTTTTTTCAATCAGGTTCGGAAGTCACAGGCTTGAAAAACTTGTTCGTAAGCGGGCGTAGACATTATGTATACGCAGTTTTAGGAATCTGTTTTTGAGTATTGTTCGGCTAGTGTTATCCGCATTCATCTTTAATAATTTCAAAATTCTCAGGCCTAAAAAAAGAGTTTACAAGTACAACTACGTAAAGTTCAGAAGCAGATTGTCTACTAATTTAGTAGATATATTTTCACCTTTTTATATCTGCATTTTTTGAATTTATTTTTAAACTTCGCAGTCTTGAAACACTTGTTCTTTCGTGGAAGTACGGAATATGTAAAAACAGTTCTAAATTCTTTTCTTCCAGTTATATTTGACTAGTGATTTTCGCATTTATTTCGACAAAGTTTAGATGTCAGAGATCTGAAAAACTTGTTTTCAAACACGAGTAAGAAAAATTAAAAGCAGTTCTAGAAACGTTTTTTT
>WSYQ01001618.1:0-13382 GCA_011426435.1 Lysiphlebus fabarum
CTACAATTTTTAAATTTATTTTCAAACGTCCAGTCTTGAAACATTTGTTCTTGAGCGGAAGTACGAAATATGTAAAAACAGTTCTGAACACTTTTCTTCAAGTTATAGTTGACTAGTGATTTTCGCATTTATTTCGACAAATTTCAGATGTAAGAGATCTGGAAAACTCGTTTTCAAACAGGAGTACGAAAATTCGAAAGCCGTTCTAGCAGTTTTTTGTTTGAGTTATGTTCGCCTTTTTATATTTGCAGTTTTTGAATTTACTTTTAAACGTCGAAGTCTTGAAACACTTTTTTTCAGCGGAAGTACGGAATATGTGAAAACGGTTCTGAATACTGTTCTTCAACGTATGTTTGCCTAGTAATATACTGAATTTTTACAATCAATTTCAAAAAGCCGTTCAGAAAATCTGTTTTCTTGAGTTATGTTCGCCTAGCATCATGCGCATCTGTCTTGAATTATTCTGAAAGTCGCAAACCTGAAGAACTTTTTTTTGAGCGGCTGAACGAATCATGTATAAGCAGATTTAAAAACCTGTTTTTGAGTCATGTTTGCCGAGTAATATCCGCATTTTTTTCAATCAGGTTCGGAAGTCACAGGCTTAAAAAACTTGTTCGTAAGCGGGCGTAGACATTATGTATACGCAGTTTTAGGAATCTGTTTTTGAGTATTGTTCGGCTAGTGTTACCCGCATTCATCTTTAATAATTTCAAAATTCTCAGGCCTAAAAAAAGAGTTTACAAGTACATCTACGTAAAGTTCAGAAGCAGATTGTCTACTAATTTAGTAGATATATTTTCACCTTTTTATATCTGCATTTTTTGAATTTATTTTTAAACTTCGCAGTCTTGAACCACTTGTTCTTTCGTGGAAGTACGAAATATGTAAAAACAGTTCTGAATTCTTTTCTTCCAGTTATGTTTGACTAGTGATTTTCGCATTCATTTCGACAAATTTCAGATGTTCGAGATCTGGAAAACTAGTTTTTAAACAAGAGTAAGAAAAATAAAAAGCAGTTTCAGCAGTTTTTTTTCGAGTTATGTTCGCCTTTTTATATCTACAATTTTTAAATTTATTTAACGTCGCAGTCTTGAAACACTTGTTCTTCAGCGAAAGTACGGAATATGTAAAACAGTTCTAAATAATTGTCTTCAAGTTATATTTGACTAGTAATTTTCGCATTCGTTTCAAAAAATTTCAGATGTTCGAGATCTGTAAAACTAGTTTTCAAACAAGAGTAAGAAAAATTAAAAGCAGTTCTAGAAACGTTTTTTTAAGTCATATTTGCCTTTCTATATCTGCAATTACTAAATTTATTTTTGAACGTCGCAGTCTTGAAACATTTTTTTTCAGCAGAAGTACGGAATATGTAAAAACAGTTCTCGATACTTTTCTTCAAGTTATATTTGACTAGTGATTTTTGCATTTATTTTGATAAATTTCAGATGTCGGAGATATGGAAAACTTGTTTTCAAACAAGAGTAAGAAAATCTAAAAGCAGTTTCAGCAGTTTTTTTTCGAGTTATGTTCGCCTTTTTATATCTACAATTTTTAAATTTATTTATAAACGTCCAGTCTTGAAACATTTGTTCTTGAGCGGAAGTACGAAAAATGTAAAAACAGTTCTGAACACTTTTCTTCAAGTTATATTTGACTAGTGATTTTCGCATTTATTTCGACAAATTTCAGATGTAAGAGATCTGGAAAACTCGTTTTCAAACAGGAGTACGAAAATTCAAAAGCCGTTTTAGCAGTTTTTTTTTTGAGTTATGTTCGCCTTTTTATATCTGCAGTTTTTGAATTTACTTTTAAACGTCGAAGTCTTGAAACACTTTTTTTCAGCGGAAGTACGGAATATGTGAAAACGGTTCTTCAACGTATGTTTGCCTAAACACAACACTACGTAAAGTTCAGAAGCAGATTGTCTACTAGTTTAGTAGATATACTTCCACCTTTTTATATCTGCATTTTTTGAATTTATTTTTAAACTTCGCAGTCTTGAAACACTCGTTCTGCAGCGAAAGTGCGGAATATGTAGAAAAAGCAGTTCTAAATAATTGTCTTTAAGTTATATTTGACTAGTGATTTTCGCATTCATTTCGACAAATTTCAGATGTTCGAGATCTGGAAAACTTGTTTTTAAACAAGAGTAAGAAAAATTAAAAGCAGTTCTAGAAACGTTTTTTCAAGTTATATTTGCCCTTTTATATCTGCAATTATTAAATTTATGCTTAAACGTCGCAGTCTTGAAACACTTGATTTTCAGCTGAAGTACGGAATATGTAAAAACAGTTATGAACACTTTTCTTCAAGTTATATTTGAGTAGTGATTTTCGCATTTATTTCGAAAAATTTCAGATGTTCGAGATCTGGAAAACTAGTTTTCAAACAAGAGTAAGAAAAATTAAAAGCAGTTCTAGAAACGTTTTTTTAAGTTATATTTGCCTTTTATATCTGCAATTTTTAAAATTACTTATAAACGTCGCAGTCTTGAAACACTTCTTCAGCGAAAGTACGGAATATGTAAAAACAGTTCTAAATAATTGTCTTCAAGTTATATTTGACTAGTGATTTTCACATTCATTTCGAACAATTACTCTACTCTAAAATAAATGAAAAACCTTAAAAGTCCACACTGTTCAATTTTTTAATAATGCAACTAATAATGCATATAAAATGTCATAAAACACCTATATCTGTCAATATTCATTGAATTTCACTTAAAAATCGCTAGTTATAAAGTTTGATACTGAAAAAACTTGAAAAAACGTCGATTTTCAAATTTTTTTCTTCTAAAATAACGAATGTTTACAATAATTCAGATGATTAAACGTGTCATAACGCCATAAAACACCTATATCTGTCAATATTTATTGAATTTCCCTTGAAAATTGCTAGTTATAAAGGTTAAAACTGAAAGAACATGGAAAAACGTCGATTTTTAAGGTCCAAACTTTCAAATTTTTTTCTTGTAAAGTAACGAATGTTTATATAACTCAGATGTTTAAATGTTTCATAACGTCATAAAACACCTATATTTGTGAATATTCATTGAATTTCACTTAAAAATCATTAGTTATAAAGTCTGATACTAAAAAAACTTGAAAAAACGTGGATTTTTAAGGTTTAAACTTTCAAATTTTTTTCTTGTAAAATAACGAATGTTTACAATAATACAGATGTTTAAACGTTTTATAACGTCATAAAACACCTATATCTGTCAATATTTATCGAATTTCACTTGAAAATCGCTAGTTATAAAGTTTGAAACTGAAAGAACATGGAAAAACGTTGATTTTCAAGGTCCAAACTTTCAAATTTTTTTCTTCTAAAATAACGAATATTTACAATATCTCAAATAATTAAACATGTTATAACGTCATAAAACACCTATATCTGTCAATATTTATTGAATTTCCCTTGAAAATTGCTAGTTATAAAGTTTGAAACTAAAAGAACATGGAAAAACGTTGATTTTCAAGGTCCAAACTTTCAAATTTTTTTCTTGTAAAATAACGAATGTTTACAATAACTCAAATGTTTAAACGTTTTATAACGTCATAAAATACCTATATCTGTCAATATTTATTGACTTTCACTTGAAAATCGCTAGTTATAAAGTTTGAAACTGAAAGAACATGGAAAAACGTCGATTTTTAAGGTCCAAACTTTCCAATTTTTTTTCTTTTAAAATAACGAATATTTACAATAATTCAGGTAATTAAACATGTTATAGCATCATAATCAGCTTTATCTGTCAATATTCATTGAATTTCATTTGAAAATCATTATTACTTATAAAGTCTGATACTAAAAAAATTTGAAAAAACGTCGATTTTCAAGGTCCAAACCTTTAAATTTTTTTCTTATAAATCAACGAATGTTTGCCTAGTAATATACTGAATTTTTACAATCAATTTCAAAAAGCCGTTCAGAAAATCTGTTTTTTTGAGTTAGGTTCGCCTAGCATCGTGCGCATCTGTCTTGAATTATTCTGAAAGTCGCAAACCTGAAGAACTTTTTTTTGAGCGGCTGAACGAATCATGTATAAGCAGATTTAAAAACCTGTTTTTGAGTCATGTTTGCCGAGTAATATCCGCATTTTTTTCAATCAGGTTCGGAAGTCACAGGCTTGAAAAACTTGTTCGTAAGCGGGCGTAGACATTATGTATACGCAGTTTTAGGAATCTGTTTTTGAGTATTGTTCGGCTAGTGTTACCCGCATTCATCTTTAATAATTTCAAAATTCTCAGGCCTAAAAAAAGAGTTTACAAGTACATCTACGTAAAGTTCAGAAGCAGATTGTCTACTAATTTAGTAGATATATTTTCACCTTTTTATATCTGCATTTTTTGAATTTATTTTTAAACATCGCAGTCTTGAACCACTTGTTCTTTCGTGGAAGTACGGAATATGTAAAAACAGTTCTGAATTCTTTTCTTCCAGTTATATTTGACTAGTGATGTTCGCATTTATTTCGACAAAGTTTAGATGTCAGAGATCTGGAAAACTTGTTTTCAAACACGAGTAAGAAAAATTAAAAGCAGTTCTAGAAACGTTTTTTTTGAGTTACGTTTGCCTTTTTATATCTACATTTTTTAAATTTACTTATAAACGTCGCAGTCTTGAAACACTTGTTCTTCAGCGAAAGTACGGAATATGTAAAAACAGTTCTAAGAAATTGTCTTTATGTTATATTTGACTAGTGATTTTCGCATTCATTTCAAAAAATTTCAGATGTTCGAGATCTGGAAAACTAGTTTTCAAACAAGAGTAAGAAAAATTAAAAGCAGTTCTAGAAACGTTTCATTAAGTTATATTTGCCTTTTTATATCTGCAATCATTAAATTTATGCTTAAACGTCGCAGTCTTGAAACACTTCGGTTTCAGCTGAAGTACGAACTATGTAAAAACAGTTATGAACACTTTTCTTCAAGTTATATTTGACTAGTGATTTCCGCAATTATTTCGACAAATTTTAGATGTCGGAGATCTGGAAAACTTGTTTTCAAACAGGAGTACATAATTTTGAAAGCAGTTCTAGCAGTCTTTTTTTGAGTTATGTTCGCCTTTTTATATCTGTAATTTTTAAATTTATTTTTAAACGTCCAGTCTTGAAACATTTGTTTTTGAGCGGAAGTACGAAATATGTAAAAACAGTTCTGAACACTTTTTTTCAAGTTATAGTTGACTAGTGATTTTCGCATTTATTTCGACAAATTTCAGATGTAAGAGATCTGGAAAACTCGTTTTCAAACAGGAGTACGGAAATTCAAAAGCCGTTCTAGCAGTTTTTTTTTTGAGTTATGTTCGCCTTTTTATATTTGCAGTTTTTGAATTTACTTTTAAACGTCGAAGTCTTGAAACACTTCATTTTCAGCTGAAGTACGGACTATGTGAAAACAGTTCTGAATACTGTTCTTCAACGTATGTTTGCCTAGTAATATACTGAATTTTTACAATCAATTTCAAAAAGCCGTTCAGAAAATCTGTTTTTTTGAGTTAGGTTCGCCTAGCATCGTGCGCATCTGTCTTGAATTATTCTGAAAGTCGCAAACCTGAAGAACTTTTTTTTGAGCGGCTGAACGAATCATGTATAAGCAGATTTAAAAACCTGTTTTTGAGTCATGTTTGCCGAGTAATATCCGCATTTTTTTCAATCAGGTTCGGAAGTCACAGGCTTGAAAAACTTGTTCGTAAGCGGGCGTAGACATTATGTATACGCAGTTTTAGGAATCTGTTTTTGAGTATTGTTCGGCTAGTGTTACCCGCATTCATCTTTAATAATTTCAAAATTCTCAGGCCTAAAAAAAGAGTTTACAAGTACATCTACGTAAAGTTCAGAAGCAGATTGTCTACTAATTTAGTAGATATATTTTCACCTTTTTATATCTGCATTTTTTGAATTTATTTTTAAACTTCGCAGTCTTGAACTACTTGTTCTTTCGTGGAAGTACGGAATATGTAAAAACAGTTCTGAATTCTTTTCTTCCAGTTATATTTGACTAGTGATTTTCGCATTTATTTCGACAAAGTTTAGATGTCAGAGATCTGGAAAACTTGTTTTCAAACACGAGTAAGAAAAATTAAAAGCAGTTCTAGAAACGTTTTTTTTGAGTTACGTTTGCCTTTTTATATCTACATTTTTTAAATTTACTTATAAACGTCGCAGTCTTGAAACACTTGTTCTTCAGCGAAAGTACGGAATATGTAAAAACAGTTCTAAATAATTGTCTTTATGTTATATTTGACTAGTGATTTTCGCATTCATTTCAAAAAATTTCAGATGTTCGAGATCTGGAAAACTAGTTTTCAAACAAGAGTAAGATAAATTAAAAGCAGTTCTAGAAACGTTTCATTAAGTTATATTTGCCTTTTTATATCTGCAATCATTAAATTTATGCTTAAACGTCGCAGCCTTGAAACACTTCATTTTAATCTGAAGTACGGACTATGTAAAAACAGTTATGAACACTTTTCTTCAAGTTATATTTGACTAGTGATTTCCGCAATTATTTCGACAAATTTTAGATGTCGGAGATCTGGAAAACTTGTTTTCAAACAGGAGTACATAATTTTGAAAGCAGTTCTAGCAGTCTTTTTTTGAGTTATGTTCGCCTTTTTATATCTGTAATTTTTAAATTTACTTATAAACGTCGCAGTCTTGAAACACTTGTTCTTCAGCGAAAGTACGGAATATGTAAAAACAGTTCTAAATAATTGTCTTCAAGTTATATTTGACTAGTAATTTTCGCATTCGTTTCAAAAAATGTCAGATGTCGGAAATCTGGGAAACTTGTTTTCGAACAAGAGTAAGAAAAATTAAAAGCAGTTCTAGAAACGTTTTTTTAAGTTATATTTGCCTTTCTATATCTGCAATTATTAAATTTATTTTTGAACGTCGCAGTCTTGAAACATTTTTTTTCAGCAGAAGTACGGAATATGTAAAAACAGTTCTCGATACTTTTCTTCAAGTTATATTTGACTAGTGATTTTTGCATTTATTTCGATAAATTTCAGATGTCGGAGATATGGAAAACTTGTTTTCAAACAAGAGTAAGAAAATCTAAAAGCAGTTACAGCAGTTTTTTTCGAGTTATGTTCGCCTTTTTATATCTACAATTTTTAAATTTATTTAACGTCGCAGTCTTGAAACACTTGTTCTGCAGCGAAAGTGCGGAATTTGTAAAAACAGTTCTAAATAATTGTCTTTAAGTTATATTTGACCAGTGATTTTCGCATTTATTTCGACAAATTTCAGATGTAAGAGATCTGGAAAACTCGTTTTCAAACAGGAGTACGAAAATTCAAAAGCCGTTCTAGCAGTTTTTTTTTTGAGTTATGTTCGCCTTTTTATATCTGCAGTTTTTGAATTTACTTTTAAACGTCGAAGTCTTGAAACACTTCATTTTCAGCTGAAGTACGGACTATGTGAAAACAGTTCTGAATACTGTTCTTCAACGTATGTTTGCCTAGTAATATACTGAATTTTTACAATCATTTTCAAAAAGCCGTTCAGAAAATCTGTTTTTTTGAGTTAGGTTCGCCTAGCAATATGCGCATCTGTCTTGAATTATTCTGAAAGTCGCAAACCTGAAGAACTTTTTTTTGAGCGGCTGAACGAATCATGTATAAGCAGATTTAAAAACCTGTTTTTGAGTCATGTTTGCCGAGTAATATCCGCATTTTTTTCAATCAGGTTCGGAAGTCACAGGCTTGAAAAACTTGTTCGTAAGCGGGCGTAGACATTATGTATACGCAGTTTTAGGAATCTGTTTTTGAGTATTGTTCGGCTAGTGTTACCCGCATTCATCTTTAATAATTTCAAAATTCTCAGGCCTAAAAAAAGAGTTTACAAGTACAACTACGTAAAGTTCAGAAGCAGATTGTCTACTAATTAAGTAGACATATTTTCACCTTTTTATATCTGCATTTTTTGAATTAATTTTCAAACTTCGCAGTCTTGAAACACTTGTTCTTTCGTGGAAGTACGGAATATGTAAAAACAGTTCTAAATTCTTTTCTTCCAGTTATATTTGACTAGTGATTTTCGCATTTATTTCGACAAAGTTTAGATGTCAGAGATCTGGAAAACTTGTTTTCAAACACGAGTAAGAAAAATTAAAAGCAGTTCTAGGAACGTTTTTTACGAGTTACGTTTGCCTTTTTATATCTACATTTTTTAAATTTATTTTCAAACGTCGCAGTCTTGAAACACTCGTTCTTTAGCGGAAGTACGGAATACTTAAAAACGGTTCTATATACTTTTCTTCAAGTTATATTTGACTAGTGATTTCTGCATTTATTTCGACAAATTTTAGATGTCGGAGATCTGGAAAACTTGTTTTCAAACAGGAGTACGGAATTTTAAAAGCAGTTCTAGCAGTCTTTTGTTGAGTTATGTTCGCCTTTTTATATCTGTAATTTTTAAATTTACTTATAAACGTCGCAGTCTTGTAACACTTGTTCTTCAGCGAAAGTACGGAATATGTAAGAACAGTTCTAAATAATTGTCTTTAAGTTTTATTTGACTAGTGATTTTCGCATTCATTTCAAAAAATTTCAGACGTTCGAGATCTGGAAAACTAGTTTTCAAACAAGAGTAAAAAAAATTAAAAGCAGTTCTAGAAACGTTTCATTAAGTTATATTTGCCTTTTTATATCTGCAATCATTAAATTTATGCTCAAACGTCGCAGTCTTGAAACACTTCATTTTCAGCTGAAGTACGGACTATGTGAAAACAGTTCTGAATAATTGTCTTTGAGTTATACTTGACTAGTGATTTCCGCAATCATTTCGACAAATTTTAGATGTCGGAGATCTGGAAAACTTGTTTTCAAACAGGAGTACGAAATTTTGAAAGTTGTTCTAGCAGTCTTTTTTTGAGTTATGTTCGCCTGTAATTTTTAAATTTACTTATAAACGTCGCAGTCTTAAAACACTTGTTCTTCAGCGAAAGTACGGAATATGCAAAAACAGTTCTAAATAATTGTCTTTAAGTTATAATCGACTAGTGATTTTCGCATTCATTTCAAAAAATTTCAGATGTTCGAGATCTGGAAAACTAGTTTTCAAACAAGAGTAAGAAAAATTAAATGCAGTTCTAGAAACGTTTTTTTAAGTTATATTTGCCTTTCTATATCTGCAATTATTAAATTTATTTTTGAACGTCGCAGTCTTGAAATACTTGATTTTCAGCTGAAGTGCGGAAGATGTAAAAACAGTTATGAACACTTTTCTTTAAGTTATATTTGACTAGTGATTTTCGCATTTATTCCGAAAAATGTCAGATGTCGGAAATCTGGGAAACTTGTTTTCAAACAAGAGTAAGAAAAATTAAAAGCAGTTCTAGAAACGTTTTTTTAAGTTATATTTGCCTTTCTATATCTGCAATTATTAAATTTATTTTTGAACGTCGCAGTCTTGAAACATTTTTTTTCAGCAGAAGTACGGAATATGTAAAAACAGTTCTCGATACTTTTCTTCAAGTTATATTTGACTAGTGATTTTTGCATTTATTTCGATAAATTTCAGATGTCGGAGATATGGAAAACTTGTTTTCAAACAAGAGTAAGAAAATCTAAAAGCAGTTTCAGCAGTTTTTTTTCGAGTTATGTTCGCCTTTTTATATCTACAATTTTTAAATTTATTTTAAAACGTCCAGTCTTGAAACATTTGTTCTTGAGCGGAAGTACGAAATATGTAAAAACAGTTCTGAACACTTTTCTTCAAGTTATATTTGACTAGTGATTTCCGCAATCATTTCGACAAATTTCAGATGTAAGAGATCTGGAAAACTCGTTTTCAAACAGCAGTTCGAAAATTCAAAAGCAGTTCTAGCAGTCTTTTTTTGAGTTATTTTCGTCTTTTTATATCTACAATTTTTAAATTTATGCTTGAACGTCGCAGTCTTGAAACACTTTTTCTCAGCAGAAGTACGGAATATGTAAAAACAGTTCTCGATACTTTTTTCCGAGTTATATTTGACTAGTGATTTTCGCAATCATTCCGACAAATTTTAGATGTCGGAGATCTGGAAAACTTGTTTTCAAACAGGAGTACGAAATTTTGAAAGCAGTTCTAGCAGTCTTTTTTTGAGTTATGTTCGCCTTTTTATATCTGCAGTTTTTGAATTTACTTTTAAACGTCGAAGTCTTGAAACACTTTTTTTCAGCGGAAGTACGGAATATGTGAAAACTTTTCTGAATACTGTTCTTCAACGTATGTTTGCCTAGTAATATACTGAATTTTTACAATCAATTTCAAAAAGCCGTTCAGAAAATCTGTTTTTTTGAGTTATGTTCGCCTAGCATCATGCGCATCTGTCTTGAATTATTCTGAAAGTCGCAAACCTGAAGAACTTTTTTTTGAGCGGCTGAACGAATCATGTATAAGCAGATTTTAAAACCTGTTTTTGAGTCATGTTTGCCGAGTAATATCCGCATTTTTTTCAATCAGGTTCGGAAGTCACAGGCTTGAAAAACTTGTTCGTAAGCGGGCGTAGACATTATGTATACGCAGTTTTAGGAATCTGTTTTTGAGTATTGTTCGGCTAGTGTTACCCGCATTCATCTTTAATAATTTCAAAATTCTCAGGCCTAAAAAAAGAGTTTACAAGTACATCTACGTAAAGTTCAGAAGCAGATTGTCTACTTATTTAGTAGATATATTTTCACCTTTTTATATCTGCATTTTTTGAATTTATTTTTAAACTTCGCAGTCTTGAACTACTTGTTCTTTCGTGGAAGTACGGAATATGTAAAAACAGTTCTGAATTCTTTTCTTCCAGTTATATTTGACTAGTGATTTTCGCATTTATTTCGACAAAGTTTAGATGTCAGAGATCTGGAAAACTTGTTTTCAAACACGAGTAAGAAAAATTAAAAGCAGTTCTAGAAACGTTTTTTTTTAGTTACGTTTGCCTTTTTATATCTACATTTTTTAAATTTATTTTCAAACGTCGCAGTCTTGAAACACTCGTTCTTTAGCGGAAGTACGGAATACTTAAAAACGGTTCTATATACTTTTCTTCAAGTTATATTTGACTAATGATTTTTGCATTTATTTCGACAAATTTTAGATGTCGGAGATCTGGAAAACTTGTTTTCAAACAGGAGTACGGAATTTTGAAAGCAGTTCTAGCAGTCTTTTTTTGAGTTATGTTCGCCTTTTTATATCTGTAATTTTTAAATTTACTTATAAACGTCGCAGTCTTGAAACACTTGTTCTTCAGCGAAAGTACGGAATATGTAAAAACAGTTCTAAATAATTGTCTTTAAGTTATAATTGACTAGTGATTTTCGCATTCATTTCAAAAAATTTCAGATGTTCGAGATCTGGAAAACTAGTTTTCAAACAAGAGTAAGAAAAATTAAAAGCAGTTCTAGAAACGTTTCATTAAGTTATATTTGCCTTTTTATATCTGCAATCATTAAATTTATGCTTAAACGTCGCAGTCTTGAAACACTTCATTTTCAGCTGAAGTACGGACTATGTAAAAACAGTTATGAACACTTTTCTTCAAGTTATATTTGACTAGTGATTTCCGCAATTATTTCGACAAATTTTAGATGTCGGAGATCTGGAAAACTTGTTTTCAAACAGGAGTACATAATTTTGAAAGCAGTTCTAGCAGTCTTTTTTTGAGTTATGTTCGCCTTTTTATATCTGTAATTTTTAAATTTACTTATAAACGTCGCAGTCTTGAAACACTTGTTCTTCAGCGAAAGTACGGAATATGTAAAAACAGTTCTGAATTGTCTTCAAGTTATATTTGACTAGTGATTTTCGCATTCATTTCGACAAATTTCAGATGTTCGAGATCTGGAAAACTAGTTTTCAAACAAGAGTAAGAAAAATTAAAAGCAGTTCTAGAAACGTTTCATTAAGTTATGTTTGCCTTTTTATATCTGCAATTTTTAAATTTATTTTTAAACGTCGCAGTCTTGAAACACTTGATTTTCAGCTGAAGTGCGGAAGATGTGAAAACAGTTATGAACACTTTTCTTTAAGTTATATTTGACTAGTGATTTTCGCATTTATTCCGAAAAATGTCAGATGTCGGAAATCTGGGAAACTTGTTTTCAAACAAGAGTAAGAAAAATTAATAGCAGTTCTAGAAACGTTTTTTTAAGTTATATTTGCCTTTCTATATCTGCAATTATTAAATTTATTTTTGAACGTCGCAGTCTTGAAACATTTTTTTTCAGCAGAAGTACGGAATATGTAAAAAAAGTTATGAACACTTTTCTTCAAGTTATATTTGACTAGTGATTTTCGCATTTATTTCGACAAATTTCAGATGTAAGAGATCTGGAAAACTCGTTTTCAAACAGCAGTTCGAAAATTCAAAAGCAGTTCTAGCAGTCTTTTTTTGAGTTATTTTCGTCTTTTTATATCTACAATTTTTAAATTTATGCTTGAACGTCGCAGTCTTGAAACACTTTTTCTCAGCAGAAGTACGGAATATGTAAAAACAGTTCTCGATACTTTTTTCCGAGTTATATTTGACTAGTGATTTTCGCAATCATTCCGACAAATTTTAGATGTCGGAGATCTGGAAAACTTGTTTTCAAACAGGAGTACGAAATTTTGAAAGCAGTTCTAGCAGTCTTTTTTTGAGTTATGTTCGCCTTTTTATATCTGTAATTTTTAAATTTACTTATAAACGTCGCAGTCTTGAAACACTTGTTCTTCAGCGAAAGTACGGAATATGTAAAAACAGTTCTAAATAATTGTCTTCAAGTTATATTTGACTAGTAATTTTCGCATTCGTTTCAAAAAATTTCAGATGTTCGAGATCTGGAAAACTAGTTTTCAAACAGGAGTACGAAAATTCAAAAGCCGTTCTAGCAGTTTTTTTTTTGAGTTATGTTCGCCTTTTTATATCTGCAGTTTTTGAATTTACTTTTAAACGTCGAAGTCTTGAAACACTTTTTTTCAGCGGAAGTACGGAATATGTGAAAACGGTTCTGAATACTGTTCTTCAACGTATGTTTGCCTAGTAATATACTGAATTTTTACAATCAATTTCAAAAAGCCGTTCAGAAAATCTGTTTTTTTGAGTTATGTTCGCCTAGCAATATGCGCATCTGTCTTGAATTATTCTGAAAGTCGCAAACCTGAAGAACTTGTTTTTGAGCGGCTGAACGAATCATGTATAAGCAGTTTTCAAAACCTGTTTTTGAGTCATGTTTGCCGAGTAATATCCGCATTTTTTTCAATCAGGTTCGGAAGTCACAGGCTTGAAAAACTTGTTCGTAAGCGGGCGTAGACATTATGTATACGCAGTTTTAGGAATCTGTTTTTGAGTATTGTTCGGCTAGTGTTACCCGCATTCATCTTTAATAATTTCAAAATTCTCAGGCCTAAAAAAAGAGTT
>WSYQ01001619.1:0-27763 GCA_011426435.1 Lysiphlebus fabarum
TAGGACTCAAAGTAAAAAATTCTGGACTTGGAATTTCATTTGGTTCAACATAACCTGTCTGAATTGTTTTTACACGTCAACATAATTGATGAGAATATACTTGATATCAACGCTCCAGTCCAATTCAATGATGATATAACCAACTATGAGTATCATAGTCATCAAGCATTTCGATCATCAAGCTTCAATAATAGTGATGAAATTAGAATAACTATACAAAATCAAGACTTTTTTATTCTACCATCAAAAAGTTACATATATATAAGTAAAAAACTAAGTGAAAAAAATGCTGTCACTGCATCAGAAGGTATTGAACTGGTTCACAATGCAATGTGTTTTTTGTCTGAGAAAATACGCTATGAATTAAATGGTGTTTTAGTTGATAAATCAAAAAATGTTGGTCAACAATTAAAAATATACTTGATATCAACGCTCCAGTCCAATTCAATGATGATATAACCAACTATGACTATCACAGTCATCAAGCATTTCGATCATCAAGCTTCAATAATAGTGATGAAATTAGAATAACTATACAAAATCAAGACTTGTTTATTTTCTATCAGAAATCTTAACAGATTTTGAAACTTAGGAATATCACTCTCCTTAGCGAGATCCTATTACCTGCCTTCCTCCTTTTTTCAAAGCTACAACTTGAAATCTTATAGAGCAAGGTACAGCTTATATACTGTACCTAATTTATATTTGCACCATAGTAGTATGTATTATAAGTATGAACGCAGATGTCTTATATCCTTTTCTGTATTTGTTTTGTTTTATCTTTTTATAGAAATTTTAAGAAATATTAAAATTGATTTATTTGTTTGTTTGAAAGCTATTTGTTTGTTGGTGAGAAAACATAAATTGGAACGCGATTTATATAAGCCGCGCGGAAGTGCGGCCATCAGTCTCGTATTTATAAAAATTTCAATGTTCAAACGAGTTGCAACGTTGAATCAAAGCATTATTTAAAAAATTTTATAGACTTGACTGTTTATTTCGATAGTTTTGAATTGCAAATCAGAATAAAATTGGAAAAATATCGATTTTCAAGGTTCGATTCAAACTTTTGAATCTTTTTCTTGAAAAATAGTGAATGTTTATAAAAATATCAATGTTTAAACGAGTTATGACGTTAAACAAAAGCATTACTCAGACAAATTTATAGATTTAAGGATTTCTTTCGCTAGTTTTAAATTTTGACTTGAAACAAAATTGAGAAATCATCGATTTTCAGGGTTTCAACTTTCAAACTTTTATCTTGCAGAATAGCAAATAATTACTAAAATTTCAATGTTCAAATGATTTATAATGTGATATAATAGCTAAATAAAATGTAACTTGAAGGTTTTGGAGTCAATTTCGCTAGTTTCAAACTACAAATGAGAACAAAATTAGAACAACATCGATTATCAATTTCCAAACTTTTATCGGGCAAAAATATTGATAAAAACTTCAATGTATAAACGGGTTATAACGTTGTATAGAAAGTTAATCAGATAAACTTATAGATTCATGGATTAATTTCGCTAGTTTCAAATTTTGACTCGAAACAGAATTGAGAAGACATCGATTTTCAGGGTTACAACTTTCAAACTTTTATCTTGCAAAATAGCAAATGTTTATAAAAATGTCAATGTTCAAATGATTTATAATATGATATAATATCTATATAAAGTGTAACTTGAAGGTTTCAGAGTCAATTTCGCTAGTTGCAAACTTCAAATCAGTAGTGTACCAATCCGGGTTCTGGGACAATTTGATATCAAAGATCCCCGCTGTTCGATCAAATGATTGGCTTCGCGGTTTTTCGCGGTTTTTGTGACGTCAATTTTTTTTTTCGAGCTACTATTTTGCTTTTTATGTATTTTCGAAAAAAAATATTTTTTGCCCCGAGCTGGATTCGAACTCGGCTTCTCTGGGTGGAAGGCCAAAGCCTAATGCTCAGGACCACATCAACATATTGCTGAAGATTGTGTTTTGAAGATTGTTATAACATGATTACTAAATTTTTTTTAATAAATTTACAAATATTCAAAATTGTTTATAAAAATTGTTTATTTAAAGTTTATTATTCATTGTTAATGAATTATAGATGTCGCAGAAGTGTTTAAAATAATGAATAAATAAATAAATAAAAGAGAAAGTGGAAGTTAAGTATATATTGTGGTAGGGATGGATTTATTAGTCTGACATATTGGAAAGATTTTTATGTGATTAGTCTGCCACATTATTTTTCTGGACAACATCCTCTTGAATTAAAATTAAAAAAAAAATGTCTGCTTTTCTTGATTTTCAAGGCTTTCAAGAACCTAATGGATTGTTTGTTTTAAAAGAATTAGCTATTCTACCACTTTGTCCAAGAATTTCTCCAATTATAAAAATATTTCAATCACCTTGTGTGACTTAAGCAATGAATATCAGATGACTGTTGCAGACTGTGAAAATAATTATCATGGAATTGCATGGGAAAGTGGTATTGAAAAGTATGACGAAGTGGCATCAATAGTTAATCAAACATTAAATGGAAAATTCAAATATGTGTTTGTTAATGGTGAAGATAAGAAAAAATGGTTAATTTTTGTTTTAAGATATAATCCATTAACAATATTCAACTTGGAAGACTTGGGTTGTCCAAGCATAAAAATCTTAGAAGATGAGCATCCAGCCATACGTCATGCAAAATCACATCCTCTTTGTGTATCATATAAATGTGCATATGAAAATGCACAAAGATATGAATCTTGGTATATGAAGGCATTCTCAATAAGGGCAAATTTAAAAAAATCTATTGTTCATTTTTGTGCAGTTGAAAATTTAAATGATTTAACAAAAAAAGATGTTGCAGCTCTTTCAATATGTGCAATTGTAAAGTTTGCTGCTCATGAATTTGATGAAGTAGAGAGAATTCGAAATAGTATATAAACTGCAGTTTTACGATCTATCAGCATCAGTTTCTTGATCGAATAACACAAGAAAAAGACAAATCCAACTTCAAAGTTAAAAGTTTCTTCACTGTCCAATACGTAAGTTATTTTATTCAATATATTTATTTAAATTTAAAGAATGGGAATTTTTTTTTTATAATAACAAGATGTAAAATAATATTGATAATTCATGAAATTTGTTTTATCTTTTAATGTTTCAGATAAGAAAAATGACATTTACAAAAACAAGACAACTCAAAAAAGCAAAACATCGTAAATCATTAAAAGATTTGAAAAAAAATAGTGTCTACAAAGTGACCAAACTGCAGAAATTTGTTGGAGGAAAATTTGGTGGTGCCGCAACAGTGGAAATCGACAACAGCTTCTACCTGTACCTGCCCAAAAGATTTGCAGATATTTTTAATGCAGACGAGAAGGAATTTTCTGAACTGCAAGAAGCTGTAAAAAAAGGCACCTTAATTATGGCATGTAATGGTGTGGACAATCGAGATATAATATTTGATGATGACTTTGTAATAAATGATTGTAATTTTGATGATGAAGTAATGAAATTATAAATAAAGAATCAAAAACAAAGAAATTCAAGTTTTTTTTAATTTTATTGAATAATCCTTAATATTTTTTTACATTGTTATTATTATTGTCTAGCACTGAAATTAACATTTTCTATTTAATTGCTACTCAGTAAAATTTAATTTTATGTTAGTTTATGTACTATGCCACTTATTGGTCTGTACTGAATTATATTATCATGTAGTATCAAGCAATATGCAGATGTATTTGCTGGAAAATTCTCTTTCGATTCAAGCTTTGTTTCATAGTAAGACTCTCCGAAATTTGCATACATGTCATATAAAAGAGAAAATTGATTTTTTTCAATATCAAGATTTAAATTTCCATATGGAAAAATTTGTGAATTAAGAAATAATTTGACATTTGTTATATTACAATGATCAAAATCTGTAATGTTCCAGTTCCATACATTTTTTCTATTTGTTTGAAATGCAAGAATCACATAACGAGGTTTTTCTAATTGTGTTGATGTCTTCACTGTCAAAATGTGATGATTTGTTGTTGGTAACATTAGATATTCATACAAATCTCAGCTTCTAAATCCAATTGAAATAACTTGATCTTTTTGCATGTACTTCATTATTTCCATTTCGTATTTATTAGAAAGACTTACGTATAGTACAAGCCATTCGATTTTTGTAATTTTTAAATAAAAATCAACTTCAGCTAGGACTGTATTATCATTTCTGGCTTAGCATTGACAATGATTTTTTGATAATCTTCAGCAAAGCCTAGTAGCATTTTTAGTGGTAAACATATATCAAAATATCCAGCCTCATTTGTTAGTCTCTGTTCTGTTTGTTCTATTTGACGTCACAAAAACCGCGAAAAACCGCGAAGCCAATCATTTGATCGAACAGCGGGGATCTTTGATATCAAATTGTCCCAGAACCCGGATTGGTACACTACTGATTTGAAGTTTGCAACTAGCGAAATTGACTCTGAAACCTTCAAGTTACACTTTATATAGATATTATATCATATTATAAATCATTTGAACATTGACATTTTTATAAACATTTGCTATTTTGCAAGATAAAAGTTTGAAAGTTGTAACCCTGAAAATCGATGTCTTCTCAATTCTGTTTCGAGTCAAAATTTGAAACTAGCGAAATTAATCCATGAATCTATAAGTTTATCTGATTAACTTTCTATACAACGTTATAACCCGTTTATACATTGAAGTTTTTATCAATATTTTTGCCCGATAAAAGTTTGGAAATTGATAATCGATGTTGTTCTAATTTTGTTCTCATTTGTAGTTTGAAACTAGCGAAATTGACTCCAAAACCTTCAAGTTACATTTTATTTAGCTATTATATCACATTATAAATCATTTGAACATTGAAATTTTAGTAATTATTTGCTATTCTGCAAGATAAAAGTTTGAAAGTTGAAACCCTGAAAATCGATGATTTCTCAATTTTGTTTCAAGTCAAAATTTAAAACTAGCGAAAGAAATCCTTAAATCTATAAATTTGTCTGAGTAATGCTTTTGTTTAACGTCATAACTCGTTTAAACATTGATATTTTTATAAACATTCACTATTTTTCAAGAAAAAGATTCAAAAGTTTGAATCGAACCTTGAAAATCGATATTTTTCCAATTTTATTCTGATTTGCAATTCAAAACTATCGAAATAAACAGTCAAGTCTATAAAATTTTTTAAATAATGCTTTGATTCAACGTTGCAACTCGTTTGAACATTGAAATTTTTATAAATACGAGACTGATGGCCGCACTTCCGCGCGGCTTATATAAATCGCGTTCCAATTTATGTTTTCTCACCAACAAACAAATAGCTTTCAAACAAACAAATAAATCAATTTTAATATTTCTTAAAATTTCTATAAAAAGATAAAACAAAACAAATACAGAAAAGGATATAAGACATCTGCGTTCATACTTATAATACATACTACTATGGTGCAAATATAAATTAGGTACAGTATATAAGCTGTACCTTGCTCTATAAGATTTCAAGTTGTAGCTTTGAAAAAAGGAGGAAGGCAGGTAATAGGATCTCGCTAAGGAGAGTGATATTCCTAAGTTTCAAAATCTGTTAAGATTTCTGATAGAAAATAAACAAGTCTTGATTTTGTATAGTTATTCTAATTTCATCACTATTATTGAAGCTTGATGATCGAAATGCTTGATGACTGTGATAGTCATAGTTGGTTATATCATCATTGAATTGGACTGGAGCGTTGATATCAAGTATATTTTTAATTGTTGACCAACATTTTTTGATTTATCAACTAAAACACCATTTAATTCATAGCGTATTTTCTCAGACAAAAAACACATTGCATTGTGAACCAGTTCAATACCTTCTGATGCAGTGACAGCATTTTTTTCACTTAGTTTTTTACTTATATATATGTAACTTTTTGATGGTAGAATAAAAAAGTCTTGATTTTGTATAGTTATTCTAATTTCATCACTATTATTGAAGCTTGATGATCGAAATGCTTGATGACTATGATACTCATAGTTGGTTATATCATCATTGAATTGGACTGGAGCGTTGATATCAAGTATATTCTCATCAATTATGTTGACGTGTAAAAACAATTCAGACAGGTTATGTTGAACCAAATGAAATTCCAAGTCCAGAATTTTTTACTTTGAGTCCTAGACTTTTTAGATAAATTATATTCTGTGTTGTTAACCTCTTTATTGCTTGATTCAGACTGACTGGTTGTTTTCATAATGGGATGCTTTCATATCCAAATCCTCGTTTTATAGCACGCGAATTGAAAGCAATTCCCATTACTTGCTTTTTACATGTAGTGTTATTGTAATTGTCTCACCTGGAAAATTAATTGGTTTATCGTTTTGATCTACAATTTTTAATTGTAGATAATCAATTGTCTTCCCAGTTATTGGCAAATAAATTGGATTTGCTGGTGATTCAATTATTTTATAGCCAGCTGGTACAGCAGGGAAAAAGTTATGTATTGTATGAACGTTTTTATCATTAACATAAGCACCAGTTGTAATATTACACTCTATTCTAACTGTATTTACTCTTATAATATTCACTGGTAAATCAGAGACATATTTTTGACCTGCTTCCAATCGTCTTGCTTTAAATCCAAGTAAACTTGATGGTGATCAAGCATATGTAAAATCAATGGTCTTTTCACTTTCAATACACGAATGTAGAGTATTTTTATTATATTTTAACTTAATTTTTTGTGTCTCTAATCCGGCAGCAAGATCATCAATTTCATAACTGCCAATTGGTATTGTAATTACAGTATTTTTCTCAGCACCAAAACATGCATATTTTGTTATTGTCAACATCAATATTTGGTATTGAATTGAATGACAGAAATGAAATAAGTGCTAGTGAATAGCTTTTATCTTTTGATAATTGAATTGGTGGAAAATATTGTGTCTCAAGAGTTGATGAATTACTAGTTAATGTTAAGGTTATCGTAGCACACCATAAATTCTCACCAATTTTACAATTTTTTTTTTTTTTTCATTATAGTTATTTTTAATGTTTTTTTCTTTTTATTTTTACGATTATTATTTTTTTTTGTACCAGATACAAGTGCAGCAGCAGCTCGTTCACTCAGACTTGAGTCTTCAGAAAACCAACAGCCAATCAGAGATTATTTTTCAATGGGTATTTATGTCAATCGTATGCACGAATCCCAAAGCATTCAATACGAGATAACATCAATTTTTTAATAGTGTTTCCATGTGATGAAACTAATCTTAAACATATTTATCAAGACCATGCAAATATGGATATGGAATACAATAAATTTAGACAAATGTGTATTGATTGCTGTAGAGAAAAGTATTCTTCCTTGTGTATTGACAAAGATCGTGGATTAAATGATGGTAGATATAGGAAAAATTTTGATTGTTTTATAACTATAAATAGCAATACAATCTGTTAAATTTCATTAGTATACAGTGAAGTCTTGTATGATCAAGATGCCACTAAACCAGTGTTACAATATGGGTAGATTAACCGGGGAATATTAATTTATTCGCACCAATTAATTTACTTAAATATATTTTAAAAGTGTGCTTGCATTTTAGTCTAGCCATACAGCATCATAGACAGGGATTCTAGCACATGGAAATAACGGACGGAAAGGATGTTAGATTTTATTTGGATAGGATCACGTGAATTAAATAATTAATAAAATAAATGAACATAAAAATATACGTTTACTACTAATTTTAATACTTTAAATTTAGAAATTGTTAATGTTAATAATTCACTGATTTGAATGTTTGATTGGTCACAAAAGATTAAGTATAGAACAATTTAGTAAAATGATTATATAAAAATGAAGTAAGCTTGTTAACTTAACTCTTATTATTACTTACAACGTTGGTAATTATTTTAGAGCGTATACAATAGAATTACTTTACAAAAATGTGAATCGGATTCTCACGTAGTAGCGTTCACTGACACCTGTGATCACCACGTTTTGCTGATTGTTACAATATTCGTTTTAACACTGATTTTGAATAACTTTACTGAACTATATAATTATTGATTGATTATTAATATCTAGTTCTTTTGTTTGAACTAGGTACATTGGTAAATGATGAATTATTTTAATCGATAACAATGCTTGATCGATTTTAAATAATCAAAATGATTCTAATTAATTTATTCAAATTAATAATCAAGAAGATATTATATCAAATATTTTGTAATAATTTGCTTGTTAATTACAAAAAAAAATATAGTAAATATTTTAATTATTAAATTAGATGCAAACGGATAATAAAAACTAAAACTTGAACACGTGATGATTTTAGAAAAAGGATATATAATTTTATTACCAATGTACAGAGTTAAAACATTAGAAACAGGAGAGAGATCCGAACTCTCTCGCTGCCAGAACTAGAAAGAAGGATCTAAACTTAAAATCTCTTTCTCGCAAAAACTAGTTTTGCCTGAAGTAGCTACCCTTAAAAACGGGGCCTTAGTGTAGAGTTAGAAGAACCTTATTATTTCGGCAACGCGGCCATATTTATTATTTATGATTAAAAGTGATAATTATAGTTTTTTTATAATAGTTGGTGACGACCGCAGGTTGTAACACCAGCAAGATCTTGCTACTGAAAAAAAATTTTTAAGTGAAATGGAAAAAGTACAAAATGTCATACGAAAAAAATATCAAATGTTAAAAATAGGAAGAGTACATATTTCAGAGGCTGCAAATGAATATTTACAACCTGTTATCACACCACTTAATAAACTAGTAGATAAAATACCAACTACAGTCAATAAATGAAGACATAATGATGATCAAACTCATTCAGTTGATAATGTACAATTAACAACAAGTCATAATTATAATAATTATGAAAATAATATTAATGATGTTGATAAAACGTTAACAGAATCTTTTTATGAAGAAGCAGATGAAAATTTTGAAAAAGAGCATGAACATGAAGATGTACATTAAGACCATGAAGTTAATGAAATAGTAGACAAATACATTAGTAAAATTAATACGATCGAGTGGGATAATGAATATGGTGTGAAAAAAGTAAATTCACAATATAAAATTGGAAACAGTGAAGTTTTATTCCATGATAAAAAGCTAGATGTTGCAATAAAGACATATACAATAACAGATGTAGAAATAGAACAAATGTTAATGTTATTGATGTGAAAAATTATAGCGAAATTGTATTAGATACTAATGTACATCATAAATATCACAGTCCGAAACAACCAATTAAAAATCCAGCATCACAAAAATTTATTACATTTATATTGCCCCATATAAAAAGTTATCGACAAGGTTCAGGATTTACTTAGCCAACAAGCATGACTATTCAATCAAAAAATTCAATGAGTTTTAATCATGTTTATTGGGATGAATCAAATGAACTTGTTGATAGATTACGTTTTCTACATGCTTCACAAACTGCAGGTAATCCAAGCCACAACAATGAAATAATGTAAATAATTGAAGAATTGAGAGAAGCAAATATTATATATTAAATAAAAATGAACTAGAGTATCAGTCATTATACAGACATTAGTGAATAATGAGTGATACTAAAATAGTTGTAGTACGAGAGCTTCATGCTCAAACTCGTAAGAATTTTTTAAGACGCAAAGTTGATATTCGTGATAAGGATGAATGTTGGCAAGCTGATCTCATAGATATGATTAAATATGCAAATCAAAATTCAGGTTATAAATATATTTTAACAGTGATTGATAATTTTTCAAAATACAGTTGGGCAATTGAACTTAAAAGTAAAACAGGAAAAGAAGTTGCTGCTGCAATGGAAAAAATATTCAAACAAGGACGAGTTTGTAAAAATCTTCATGTTGATCAAGGAACATAGTTTTATAACAAAACTTTTAAAAAAATGTCAAACGAATACAATATTTATATGTATTCTCCATTCACCAATTTAAAAGCATCTATCATTGAAAGATTTAATAGAACAATTAAGAATAACATAGTGAAGTTGTTGGTGAAAATATAGAAATTTGGAAACAAACTGTTTATAATGATTTAAATTATTGTCATGTAAAACAAAAATTCAATGTTAATGATAATGTAAGAATCAGCAAGTATAAACACATTTTTGAGAATGGATACAAACCAAACTGAACAAATGAAATATTTATAATTACGAAAATTAATAGGACTGTTCCTGTAACATATAAATTAAAAGACTATCAAGATGAACTGATTCAAGGTTGTTTTTATAATGAAGAATTGCAACGTATGAAACATTCTGATATTCATCTAATTGAAAAAATAATAAAAAAACGTGGTAATAAAATATATGTAAAATATTTGGGCTTTGATGATAGTCATAATCAATGGATAAATAAAATAGCAATACAATAAATTTTTTTTAAACTAATTGATTTATTCATTTATTTACTTATTAACCAACACATATTAAATTACATTGAATATACATTTATTTATTTATATATTTATACATTTATTCATTTTCTTTATTCTATTCTTTCATACATTTTACTTATTCTATTTCCATTTGTAAATTATTGTTATTAAATTTATTATTATTATAATCATACATATCATTGTTATTTTCAATTGGATACCAGGGTAAAGTATCTGTACTATTAGCAATCATTTTTCGTTTGTCGTCGCCTGAACTTAATGCTAATTTTTTTGGTTTAATTGTTAACACTACATGGCGTTTTGATTGTATTAAATTTTGCTCCCGAATAATATTTTTATTATTGTACAAACAATGTTTAAAATCATCAAATGTAATCGTTTGTAATGCTGCCTTTTTTACACCTTTTGCTTTTGATTGTATTGGATTTTTTTCAACTAATGCTAAATTCCAATATTATTTTACCACCGAACTCATATTTCATTAGACCATCTTCTTTATTATTTAGTTTCATTATACCAAATGGATTCTCTTGTTGATAATTAGATGTATCAAATTTATGAGAATCTCTCTTCATAATTTTATAAACATCATGATCTTTAATACCACATAGAAGTGAATCTGTATCAGTATAATATAACTTTAAACAATTGGGGAATACTTTATAAAAATAAATATAAAAAAAATCATAAATATAAATTTTTGATGTGTCTAACACAGTCATGCCTGCATAAATTGGTTTATCAAATAAAATCTTTATTCTACTCATTTCAATAATTGTCATATCACCAATAATATCAGATCCAACATAATTAGGTTTTGCTATTAAAGCCTTGGCACCATAACGACCCTCAGCTTGAGTAACAATTCGAACATCTCTATGCCTACGACAATCTTCCATTAACTTGCCGAAAACAGAATTATTTTGACCCTTAAAATACGCAACTTGAAATTCATTAGTGGCCTTTTTACGTAAATCAATATTTAAATCAATATATTTTTTTAACCAATCTTTTTGTCGAAATTTTAATACTCGATGAACTTGTGTTAATTTTAAACCTAACTCTAAGTACATTTGTAAATTTCTGTAAGGAACAATATATTTTTTTTTGGATAAAATGATGTTAATAATTTTTTAAATTTTGATGCTGGATGTGGTGGTAAATCATGTACTGGTACCAATGGTAAATCTCGATGTTTATTCCAAAGTTCTATATGATAAATCAACTTACAGAATATAACCCCATTCAGCACCAGCGGCAATTAATGTTTATGAATTTAAATTAAAATTTTTATCCCATTGGAAATTAGCAAAAGGCAAATATGACCCCATTGCACCACCATACATATTGTTAACATCATAATACATTAAATAATATTCTAGTATATTAGGATTAAATGCATCACCCATATATGCATTATTAGCAATTCTATGACGACTCAAGCACTGAACCAGACCACCTCGAATCCCACCCTCGACAAACAACATCATTTCTGGATCAATTATTAATTCCAGCTCTACTTGTGTAATTTTTAACATTGCTTGCATTGATAATGATGGACTGGTTAAAAAATGCAATGGATCAAGTATATGTATTCATTGTGCTATCTCGATAATATTTTCAAAAATATCTGCTAATAACAAAATTATCTGTTCTTAAATATAAATCTGAATATTCCCCAAGTGTTTTGATTTTAAATGTATTCCAAACTTTGCAGGCATGATCATAATCAGCATCATTATATCAGAAATATTTAATAAAGAAAAAAAATCAGCTTTGGCTGGTAGTCTTGGCAATTCAAACTTATTAAATTCAAAGACATATTCATATGGAAACATCCCTTTGAAAAATTCTGTTGCTGTTGATCTAAACGTTTGGACAATAGAATTTTAAGAAATGACTTTTTGAAAATAAAAATTGAAAAAAAATAGAAAAAATAAAAAATATATATATTTTATTAAATTTATTTTATTTTTTTTCACTCGTCATTGGTGGTTTTAACGATTGAAATACTAAGAATGTTTCGTTTTAAGTTTTACATTTGAATTTATTTAAAAAATTATTTTACGTTAAAATGATAATAATAATTTCTTTTTTTCTTTGATCTTGTGAGAAAAAAAATTCTATTTCTGATTTTACAGCATGAGTCAAGTCTCATGTTGGGAATATTTTTTTTTTTTGCATTCTGATCTGCCAATATTCAAATGATTTTTTAAATTTTTGCAAGTAAATTTTTGTAGAAATGAATATTCTTTACAATATGCACATCTACTTTTGCATAGAAAAAATTTTTTTTTTTTTCATTTAAAATTATTTTACTTTTAAATAATAATTTCTTTTTCTTTAATCTTGTGAGAAAAAAACTAAAATTTTTCATGTCTTTGATTTTTACAGCATGAGACAAGTCTCATATTGGGAATATTTTTTTTTTTGCATGCTGATCTGCCAATATTCAAATGATTTTTCAAATTTTTGCAAGCAAATTTTTGTAGAAATGGATAATTCTTACAATATGCACATTTACTATGCATAAAAAATGATTTTGTTCTTTGACTTTTCTTTGATCTTTCAATAGACTAAAATTTTTTTCATTTATTTTATTTTATTTTATTTTTTTTTTTAAATTTTTACTCGGAAAATCCAAAAAAAATTCGGATGTGTTATGGTGAGAGAGACTATTTTATCTGTATATAAAGGTAAGTATTTGGCAACATCTAGACATTCAAGCAAAATCACGGAAATGGAAGGATCAACATTTTCAAGATTAGTAAGTTATTGTCACATTCCTTTAAAATATTATTCATTGCCTTGACACCAATGGTAACATTTGAATTACGCTGTCGAGAACGGATGCTAGAGAAACAAACTTTCCCATTCCAGAAGCGTGAAATGCAATTGAGGCTAATGGAGTACCACACTAATGCAATTGCTGGATTGATAGCAGCATCAAGACTTTATAAAAATTTTTGTAAGTATATTGTTATATTTGGAATAAATAATTTAGCAAAAATTTGTTTATAAAATATGAATAAATAATAATTTAATTATTCTGTTACAGGTGGATTTGATATAAAACATGATCAATATGGTAATATGATGACTGACATTCGTAAGTATAAATAAAGCTAAATTTTATTATTCATTAATATGTTTATTAATGTTATTAAAAATATACAATGAATTTTTATTTTATTTGTTTAGATCACTTGCAAGATCCATACAAGATCACATCAAATGGTAAATTTAATGGTAAAACCCATTAACCATCATAATTTTTTTAATTGTAAGCTAAAATAATTATTTCACTATATTTATTTTTTATTCCCCATAAAAAATTAACAAATTGTTTCACAGTATTTTTACCCTCAGCTTTATATATATATGCTGACGTTGCATCAATACCCCCCGCACTTTGACATATACTACTTATTATTGTCCATAAGCGAGCAAAAGTAAAGTCATGAATAGATGTTTAATTTGTAAAAGAATCAGTATTATTAAATAATTCTATCAGTATTATTACTTGATAAAGATTTAAGACGTGAATACATTGATGAAAAGCTGACTCGAGAAACTTTGAAATTGACCGATCATTAGGTACGTCTTTTATTTTAAATGTATATGTCGTACTTGATAAAGAAAATCGCGGTATTTCGTCATGTCTTTTGTCAAGTAACTCGATACAACTTTCACTACCACCAACTTGAAACTTGTCTTCACTTGAACTATCCATTATCGATATTAAAAATTTAATGACTAAAAATGTTTTTTTGACACGAATACGGTTATCCCACTTCATTACAGTTAATAGAAAAAAAAAATTCAAATACCATAAGTTTAAATATACATACTATATTTTTTCTCTACGACAAGTGGTGTCCTTGTTCATTTATGTTCATTCTCGTGTAACAAACATAACATCTTCCAACACTCAGTGGCTCCTCAATGTCTTGCTACGATTCACTACTTACTGGTATTTTTATGAATGGGACTACCTGATCTTCAATACGTATTTTCCTAGGGACCCCTTTAACAATGAAAACAGGTGTTTTAAAAGAACGGTATTTAAAAAAAAAATGAAGATTTTTTAAAAAACTATCACCGATAAAATTTAATAAACGAAAAAAAAACATTTTATAAAGAAAAAAATTTCATAAACAAAAAATTGTTAAACAAAAAAATTATAAACAAAAAAAATTAGAAACAAAAAATAAATTGATAAAATTATAAACAATTTTATGAACAAAAAAATATAAACAAAACTTACATAAACGGAGAAGTTCATCACACTCACTATCACTCGATGTTTCATGCGCGAGCCCCCTTGCAAGTATTGGTGATGTAGGATCTAAACAAAAAAAAAATATATTATTATTATAAATTTGAGAACAAAATATACGAATGAAATAAAAAAATACTTACTGTCCCACTCTGTTACGTCACTGTCGGTAGGGGTAGCAACTATCTCTCTAATAATAGGCGGGGATGGAACAAGCACTTCTATACTGTTCTCATCTTGTGCTGATGGAGGCGTTCCAGATCTTACAACTATTTCTTTACAAGTGCCTATAACAAAAAATGAATTGAAAAAAAATTATCAATCAAAATTTTAAACAAAATTTTTAAACAAAAATTTATTTATAAAAAAAAAATTTTTTCAAACGAAAAAAAAAAAATAAACAAAATTTTTAAACAAAAGAAAAGTATAAACAAAATTTTTAAACAAAAATTTATTTAAAAAAAAAATCTCAACAAAAATTTATTTGAAAAAAAATTATCAATGAAAAAAGTAGAAACAAAAATTTATTTAAAAAAAAAATTTTTTTCAAACAAAAAAATAAAAAAAGTAGAAACAAAAAATAATTTGAAAAAGTATAAACAAAATTTATAAACAAAAACTTACTTATCCATTCCGTCTCACTATCAACGTTAAATGGGACCAAATATCTTACTGGGCTGCGGGTCCGAACACATGAGTGACTCCTTTTTAATCCTGCTCTCTTTTCTTGTCCTTCACCTGTAAATTTACTGTTTTATTAAACTATTCTATTTTAATTTTGTACACTTTTTTTTTATTTTTTCTTTTGAAATTTTTTTTTTTTTCACTTTAATTTTTACACTATTATTTATATATATATTTTGATACTTACGTAAAAATTCTTCAAATTGATCTTGCTTATTAATTAAAGTTATAATGTTATTAAAAAACTTGAATATTAATAACTTCACGAGGTTGTCTAGTTCTAGAATATCATCATTCATCAATCTTTTTTTCGCCCGAATCATCTTTAAAAATTAGCCATATCTTCTGCCATTCTCACCACCGAAATTAGCCATATCTTCTGCCATTTTATCCCCGCAAGTTATATATTTCATTAAATTGTAATATATTGGCGAATTTATTAACCCGTTTTTATTTTAGACGAATTAATTAATGCGACCGAATATATGTATAAAATTTGTGCCTTTATTTAGTCTAGCCGTACAGCATTTTCGACAGGGATTTTAGCACGCGGGAAACACGGACGGAAAGGATAGATAAAATTTACAGTTTAAACCACGAGGAATTTAATTGAGTTTAAATTTATAATTTGAAGATAATAATGAAACACTTGATTCTAACACTGTTCACTGGTTATATTCACTTCTTAAATTTACACTGACTCGAATTTTAGATTGAGAAAGAAATATGTCACGAATAATTGAAAGAAAAAGGAATCTATTACGTTCGGCCAGGCCTGTTACAAAATATATATATATAGTTATTGGTACTTACTCTGATGGTCTGGATCTAGTGTGAGCTGTCAAATTGCACGTGGTCCGTGGTTGAGTGTCAATGGATAATATACGGGTGGATGTAGGATTAATAATTCTGACAATCGTAGAATTATTAATAATAATTTAAAATGTTCAACACTTGGTTTAATCGGTTTTACACAATTTATTTCGGTTGAACTTAATGATCGGTCAAATTATAAACAAAAAGGAAATGTCTTTTACACTGTTATACTATTTGAATTTAATATAAAAATTAGAGTAATTTATTATACACTTGACTTATTTAGATTGTATTTATTCTCTTTTACCTTCGTTTAAGCGTTTTACATTGACCACGTGTATTTTACCTTTATTGAAATTAATATCGATAAAAATTAATTAAAATAAATTTATATTTTACATAAAATTATATTTAAATGCAACCCGTGAATTTATTTAATTAAATAAAATAGAATTGACCGGAGTTTTATTAATTTGAAATGAATTAGACTGATAAATATATTTCAGTTGAGAACACGTGTAAACTATATAAAGATACAAGATATATTTTACGCGTATAAAAAGAGAGATACTAGGCCAATGTAACTCGGTCGAACTCCAGTGATGGAAGAGGACGATGCAAGGTGCACATCAGAAATCCTTGCAAGTCCTCGGCGACGCTCGGGTTTTTCCGTGCGTCGTGAACACCCTCTATATTTATGAGGCCTCGCAAGCGCCCTTACGATATAACTAAGGCCCAAATTCTTGTCGTCGGTAATGGTGAAAAAATGGCTCCCATTACGGCGGCAAGTTTAAATAAGCAAAATAAAAAAAATTACTTGACTACCGCAGGTCGTAACACCCCCACAGTTAAATCATTCGTTAAGGGAATGAAATGTACGTAGACGGATGAACAAGCGACGGAGTCGTGACTACTTTAGGACTTAGTTATATCATTTTATTAAATCTACTTATACTTTTCTACTTATTATTAATTTCTTCTTGATGGCTGCTCGGTGTTTGGTGCTCCATTAGTCAGTTTTGGACACTGGTTAATGTGATGTCCCCATCCGCAATACATTCAAAAATGTAATGGATCCGGTTTAGGATTGGTTACCGGGCAGTTGAATATGTCATGACCGTAGCCACACTTGGTACACCAGAGAAAGGAGCGTGGTCCGAAGAACTTGGCTTTATTACGGCTCGTTACTGGCTGTTCACGTGCTGACGTTTCTTTGGTTATACCAGTAGGTTCTGGTCGCGTTGATGGGTTTATTGGTTCAGACGTCTCTGCTGCTCTGGATTGTGTTGTTGGTCTTGATCTGACGACTTTAGCTGGTTTTGAAGGTCTCGTAGATTTTGTAGTTATGTACATACCTGATGGTACATCTGTAACTACTTTTGGTGACGTTGGTGGTCCAGGCCACAAAGAGACTCCGGATGACATCTTAGGTTTAGACGATCTTGCTCGTCTGGATATTTCGGTTAAACTTGGTGTGGGTTCACTGATCCGATTAGTTACCATCACCGTTGAGTTTTTATGTAGATGATCTGTATGGATGATGAATTCAGCCATACAATCGTCGCAGTTTTCTGCCTTGGTTGTCGTTAGAAGAGGTAACCGACAATCTCTACATTTTTTTAATATGGTGGAATCTTTACTTACTAAGTGTATTCTACTTAGTATAGTATTGATTGCCTTCGTATGTGTGGCTTCATTGATTTGTTTCTCGTAGCAGTGAAGACAAATCAGTTCTTCTTGATTTGAGACAGGGTTGTCTCTGATTATTACACACGTTGTCTCGTCATATGATTTGAAGCATAAGTATCCCTTTAACTTTTGGAATAGGTAGCTATCTCTTTGATGGCGGGCTTCTATGATGTCCATCAATACCTTGGCTGGATATTCGGTGTAGGTGCTTCGCTGATTATTCTGGACGAGGTATTTGTTGGTTGACATGACGTTTAGTTTCTGATTGGGTAATTACAGTTGAATAGAACAGAGAAAACAACAATTATTTATGAGAAAAGGATATATAATTATTAAGTAACAATATACTAACACACACAATTTCTAATTACATAGGGGTTATCAATACACTAATTAGTTTCTATACTCTACTTGTTAGTTTACATATAGACTAAGAAGAGAGAAGTAGGACAAGTTTAGTTTTATTATGTAATTACTTTTATTATTAAGGAGTTTTATTATTTATAATAATTTTTATTATTATTATAAAAATATTTTGTTTTCTTAAGGAAAAGAAAATATTTTTATTTGAGATTATTTTTTTATTTATTAAGAAAAAATTTCTTTTTTTATGTAAAATGTGTTTATTATTATTTCGATTGTTAAAAGTATCAATATTTATAATTTCTTAGTTGTTATTATAAAGATATTTTGTTTTCTTAAGGAAAAGAAAATATTTTTATTTGAATATTCTTTTTATGTAAACATTTTTATTATTATTTTTATTATTAAAGAATGTTATTATTTATGATTTCTTAATTATTATTATAAAAATATTTTGTTTTCTTAGGGAAAAGAAAATATTTTTATTTGAATATTCTTTTTATGTAAAACATTTTTATTATTATTCTTATTATTATCATAATGAAAGCACTTTGTTGTTTTCATTATTGTTTATTATTATTATTTTCCTAAATCGAACGTGTAGAAGCAAGGAGAGAGAAAAAGAGAGAAAAAAAAATTATACTTGTGGCTTTTGGATTTCGACCAGCCCAGACTGTTTTATAATTAATTATTACTAAATATATAAAGAGATATAAGCAAAAAAAAATTAATTATTAGCAAAATAAAACTTAATCTTTAGACATGGATTGATATTGGTTTTGATTGGAAACATCCGGATACATGCCCTGTCTAACGTGCGTGTAAGTCATCTCTACATCTGTTGGATCTTCTTCTTTATTTTTAACTTCTTTCGGATTTGCAGTCTTCTTCTCGTGTAACAACCCTGTGGCTAAAGTAGACCAAAAGGCGGCTAGTAGATGGATTGACCAACCGTATATTGCGTGTAGAGCATAGCCATGGAGTAAGGTGTCGGCTATAGTTTTAAGCAAGTGGATAATTGTAAATATGCCAATTATTCCAGCACTGATATTACCAAAATAGGTAAATTTACCCCAAGTTTTCTCCCAAACAGATTGAGATATTCTTTCAAAGTCTTCTTCGCTGAATATGCCCATATATGATCTTTTTTCATATACCAGGTTTGAGCCTGATGCTTGTGCTGCAAAGGTACCCAATACCATTGATCTCTCTATTGGAAACATTATTCGGTCTCTCATTTGTTGTAGATCTTCGGTAGTGTAAATACCGGAGGAAGCAAGTTCTGTTAAAGCGTTACACTTCCAGCTTGCTGCAGTTGTTGGTTTTAAGATTGATGGAGCAGTAGTGAGTACTGGATTTGGTATAAATTTATACCAGAGATTATCAATCATAAAAAGTTGAGGTAGTGGAGCATTACATGGCAGTTGTGTTGCTTCAGGTGTCAGTATATGAGTACGAGGTGTCATGAAAGTGCTGATGTTATGCCCTCTGCTTACTGGTAGGTTATTGTAACATTTGCCATCTTGTCTGACTTTGACTTCTACAGCGATGCATTGAATCATGTGGATGACCTCTCCAGCTACTATGGCAGTGTAGCCTGGTTGACCCATGTATTGGTATGCGAATTCATCTGGAATGTTGGCAGCGATGGACAGACTTGATCGTAGATGTTTCCTCTCTAACTTACATTGACTTTCTAACAAATTATAATACAAATCATTCATTTGATTTCTCGCCCAACGCTCTACATATACAAACTTAGCATCAACATAACTCATTATATCATGTGATTCGAGATCTGCGCGTATCTTATCATTTAGTTCTTGACCTAAAGTAATAAACAGTCTGGGGTGTTCAGTTTTTATAATTTTAACACCACAATTTTCAAAAGAGTCTTTTATTTTTAAAGAAAAGCTATAACCCTGTTCAGTGACAGAGTACACGGTACCCTCCTTGCTTTCTGCCACATCGGCAGTGCCGTGCCATAAGGCAGCAAATTTTTCAAAATGACAGTATCGATTTACAGGGAGGTGATCCCAAAAGGCATAACTTCCGTATATATCGATACAGGATTCCGCGCTCAGCTGGCAAGAAGTACCGGACTCGAGATAGATTTTGTCTTGTTCTACTTTGACTCGAGCAGTCTGTTTTGTATAAGTGACAGTTACGGAACCTGTAACAACTACGTTGGTCCAGCTTCCGTAAGCATCTGAATATGAACCCGAATGACAATCTCCATCTTGGTTCGTACTTCCTGCCAGTGTAACAGATCTATGATTAATTACATTAGGTGCCAATTGCTGTAAAACGGTATTTGCAATTGTCACCGTACCGTGGTTATATAATGTTTTGCAAGCGTCCCGTGATATGGCTTGGATGTATTTCGCAAAACCGTTATTAGTTATTGCTACGTAATCTGTTGTTACACCACAATTGAATACAATTCGGCTAACTTCAACTTTGCATAGCCACACTTCTGCGTGACTATAGGCAGCTAGTTCACTCAAAATAAGCTGTTGCCTGCTTATTTTTACAGGATCTCTGGCGATGTTGCAATCGTCAACG
This sequence comes from Lysiphlebus fabarum, assembly GCA_011426435.1. Taxonomy (NCBI): domain Eukaryota; kingdom Metazoa; phylum Arthropoda; class Insecta; order Hymenoptera; family Braconidae; genus Lysiphlebus; species Lysiphlebus fabarum. Next base: position 20,806 of record WSYQ01001619.1, read on the forward strand.
TCTGTTAACGATATTGTTGTCGTATTGAGCATAGGCCCAGCGCAATCATACCCAATCAGGGCGTTGCTTTGAGCCACCCAAATGGTGAATAATAGGACGTAGGGAGCGTACATGTTGCTGTTTTTCTTTATCCTGTAATTTATTATTTAATTAAATATATTCTTAGACTGTAGGTAGGTTCGAATGTTCATATTCTCCCCCCCCACAGTTAGTATGAGCGTCGGGAGGTACTAAAGTACCTCGACGTCGATTTACATGCTTATAAGATTATAGTTTTATAGTTAAATGTTTTAAAAGTATAGAAAAAGTATAGTTAAGTGAATAATTTATTTATTAATTTTCTGTGATATCACTATCACTGTCTTCATTTGATATTTTTGTATTCGTTTCTTTTGATTTTTGTCTGCCGATAATTAATGCTTTTTCGGGAGAGATAGTGGATTTTCTTAATCTGTTGGGAGATATTTCTTCCCTTTTTCCTCCATCCATTACTTCTACTTCTCCTTTATCGAATACATTAATTATTTCGAAAGGTCCATCCCAATGAGGAAAGAGTTTACCAGGTTTTGGACCTTTCTCGACGTAAACGTAATCACCAATTTTAAAATTTACAGGATTAATTTTTTTATCATAATTTTCTTTTGACCTTTGTTTAGCAGATATTAGATTATTCCTGGCAGAATTTTGTATTTCATGTAAGTTTTCTACCAGGTTTTCCATATATCCATTAAACGTAGGTAGCTTTTCCGAGTCTAGTAATGGTTTGTTAGAAGGTAATCTTGCCTTACGACCATATACTAATTCAAAAGGAGTAAATTTGGTAGCTTCGTGGACACTCGAGTTATACGATAAAGTGGCTAGATTTAGCCATTCATCCCAATCATCTTTTTTATTAGTTACATATTGTTTGAGAAATTCGCCAAGAACATGATGTGATCTTTCCAATGATCCATTGCTTTGCGGATGGAAAGCAGTTGTTCTTATTTTATCAATTTGAAAACGTTTAGACATAGCTTTTAAGAGCATACTTTCGAAATTTCTGCCTCTGTCGCTAAGAATTGTAACTGGAGTGCCATAGAAACTAACAAAATTATCGATAAAAGCTTTTATTATTATTGGAGTAGTTTGATTCGGTATTGCTACTGCAATTACAAACTTAGTTAATAGACATTGCATGGTAAGAATATATTGATTGTTATTTCGACTAATGGTCAATGGTCCAACCACATCCATGGCTATTTTTTCAAAAGCAGCTTTTGGTGTGTCTGTTATGACCATTGGTTGTTTTGTTCTGTTTCTGAATAATTTATTTTTTTGACAATCTAGACAGTGTTGAATTCTAAGATTTATATCGGTTTTTAAATTTTCCCAAATATAATTTTCACGGATTCTTTCAAAAGTTTTATTTACCCCCTTGTGTCCCCCAATTGGTGACACGTGAGATTCGTAAAAAATTTTATCTCTATTATCTTCAGTGACATACGTGACCTCATTTGTAAAAATAGTTAATTTGATTTTACTCCCCTTAAATTCATTTTTTATTAATTCAAAGATTTCTTCCCATGGAACATTACAAATTTTATTTGTTTTCGAAATAGCAAATGACTCTACTTCTTTTTCAATCATAATTTCGTGAGCTTGTTTAAAAGCTGATTTTATGTATTCTAAAATATTAATTACTGATTCACCTTCTCTTCTTCTTATAACTAAGGCAAAATATAATTTTTTACCAATTAATTTACAATGTACATTTCCTACTGGTGTAGGTTTTTTTAGAATATTAGAATGTTTTAAAGATAAGATTTCTGCGCCCGTGTCGCATGGATCACCCATTTCGGATACAAAATAAAGTTTATTGTCTTTCTGAATTTGGAAAGGATCTTTAGATATTTTAATGTTTTTATTTATATCAGTGGTTAATTCGTCTTCAACATCTTCGAGTAAGGGTACATTTTCATCGTCAAAGAATTCATCCGGGACAATAGGTCTGATCTCATCTTCTGAACTGTCCCTGTCTTCTTCAATCATTTGTTGATTACTTTCATTATCAGGTTGTTCATTATCGATGAAGTCAGGTTCTATTGTTGGTTCGGGGATGAATTGTTTACAAGGCCGACCTCTCTTCTTTTTAGGAAGTACAGGTGGCTCAGCGACTATTTTATCTTTCTTGGGTCTACCACGTTTATTCTTTTTTGTTGTTACTACAGGTTCAATTTCCAGAGTTTTATTATCAACAATAGGTTGAGGTTCCTTCAATTTACTCCTGGTAGTAACAAAAACATTTATATCTGGATCACATTCTGGCATATCAATCGGATTTCGTGACAAGGCGTCAGCGTTTAAATTTAATTTACCAGGTTTATACACTATATTAAATTTATACTCGGCTAATTTTAATCGCCATTTACAAATTCTATTATTATTATTTACAGGGCTACTGAACCATTTCAATGGTTCATGGTCGGTAACTACAGTGAAATCAGAATTGTATACATAAGTTCTAAAATTAAGTACAGAGTCTAGGATAGCACGAGCTTCTTTTTCATAGGTACTGTATCGTAATTCGGCTCCCCTCAAGGCTCTGGAGTAATAAGCAATGGGCTTATCCTTTCCAATCTCACCTTGTGAGAGTACACCGCCGATAGCATATCCTGAAGCGTCTGTTGTAATAATGTATGGTTTATCTAGGTCAGGATATTGAAGAATAGGAGCTTCACACATTTTTGTTTTTAAATTTTCAAAGGATGTGTTTTCGTCCTTTCCCCAGATAAACGGTGTTTCGTCTTTTAATAAATTCGTTAGTGGTTTTGCAATTTTTGAATAGTTAGAAATGAATCTGCGGTAATATCCGCTCAGGCCTAAAAATTGACGAATATTTTTTTGATTTTTAGGTTGAGGAAAATTTTTAACTGCTTTCACCTTATCTGGGTCTGGTTTTACGCCTTCTTTGCCAATGATATGTCCTAAATAGTGAACTTCTGGCTTTAAGAATTCGCATTTATCGGGTTGCAAACGAAGATTAGCTTTTCGAAGCCTTTCCATCATTTGCTCTAATTTCTGACCATGTTCTTCTAATGTTTTGGCGAAAACGACTATATCGTCAAGATAAATAAACATAGATATACCTTGCATACCTACAAAGACCAAATTCATGAGTCTTTGAAAAGTTGCAGGTGCGTTTTTGAGCCCAAACGGCATACGGGTAAATTCCCAATGCCCCCGAGGAGTAGAAAAAGCAGTTTTAGGAGCATCGATCGGGTCCATTTCAATTTGATGGTACCCTGATGCTAAGTCAAATACAGAAAAATATTGTGAACCTCCTAATTGATCTAAAATATCATTAATGTTGGGAAGAGGAAAAGCGTCAGTGACGGTTTTTTCATTGAGTGGCCTGTAATCAATGACCATTCTGAACCTTTTATTACCCTTAGAATCGGGTTTCTTTGGAACGATCCAGACAGGACAGTTGTACGGGCTTTCAGAAGGTTTGATAATGCCCTTACGTACACCATCTTGGACTTGTTCTTCTACTTCCTCTCTTAATTTGTGAGGAGGTCGATAGATTTTATTATTAATGGGCATTTCGTCAATCGTAGGGATACAATGACGGATTAAATGTGTAGCTTGCAGTGGTTCATCTGGTAGTTGAAACCTATCTGCATATTTATGCAGGATTTTGTCGATGTGATCTGATTCTTCGGTGTTTAAGTGTTCGAGTCTTAATAAATCTTTTACTTTTTTAATTCGTTCATTATTATTTTTTTTAATGTTTGATAAGTTTACTTGTTTATTTCCCGTAACTTCCGATGAATCAGATTCCATCTTTTTATTAGAATTTTTATATATTTTTGTAGTATAAACTTTATTTGTTTTATTATTAAAAAATTGATTATACTCAGGGTCACGTCTGACATCCTGAGATTTCGTTACTGACTCTTCATTATTATGAATTGTAGAGTCGTGTGGCTTTTGTACCACATAAAAAGATTTTGTTGCAGAACCCTGTGACGCATGTACAGATGTAAGAGAATCTGTAGGGTCATCAGTTTGACGTACAACATTAAAATGATTGGTTGCAGAACCCTGTGACGCATGTACAGATGTAAGAGAATCTGTAGGGTCATCAGTTTGACGTACAACATTAAAATGATTGGTTGCAGAACCCTGTGACGCATGTACAGATGTAAGAGAATCTGTAGGGTCATCAGTTTGACGTACAACATTAAAACAATTAGTTGCAGAACCCTGTGACGCATGTACAGATGTAAGAGAATCTGTAGGGTCATCAGTTTGACGTACAACATTAAAACAATTAGTTGCAGAACCCTGTGACGCATGTACAGATGTAAGAGAATCTGTAGGGTCATCAGTTTGACGTACAACATTAAAACAATTAGTTGCAGAACCCTGTGACGCATGTACAGATGTAAGAGAATCTGTAGGGTCATCAGTTTGACGTACAACATTAAAACAATTGGTTGCCGAACCCTGTGACGCATGTACAGATGTAAGAGAATCTGTAGGGTCATCAGTTTGACGTACAACATTAAAATGATTTATACTTTTTTTTAAATTTAAAGAACCTTTTATTTGATTGTGCGCACAACAAATAAGGTTGTTACTTTCGTCGATTGTTTTATTATTTAAATTATTATGAGCTGTATTTGAAAAAGGAAATAGAATTTCCGACTCTATGGAAGTGTTGGTTCCGGATTCCTTCACCTCTTCGAGTGGATTTCTAATTAAATCAAAGTCATGGATCTCAATTTCTGGTATTTTCATAATGATCTCATAATTATTTGTATTAAAAATTGGAAGATATATTAACCCCTTTTTATTAGTGATTAAACATTCTCCTGCTATAACTCCCTTTTCTAAATTTAATTGTTCAATATACCCTTGTTTAAAATTATTATTTTTAATTTTTAAAGAAAATATTTTTCGACTACTTGGTGGTAGTCTTAGCATACCCTCTATTTCTGGATTTTCAAATAAGCAAAATTTTTCTGATATTTCTAGTTTATGATTTTCAAAGTTTAATTTAGCCCCAGTATTTTCAAAGAATTCAGCACCCAATATGCCCGCACATTGGATTGGTACTTTATCTGGAATGAGTAAACATTCAATTTCTTCCCCTAAAATCTCTATTTTTACTTTTCCCAGAGTATCGATAGTTTCTTCTGATATACCTTGTAGTGAATAAATTTTATTTTCATCATAAATTTCCATACCAGAAGCGTATGAAATTTTTAGTAAATTTGGAGTAGCCCCTGAATCTAACATCATTTTAATATCAGTATTGTTGATTTTAATTTTTATAAAAGGTATACAATTGAAGTCTTTTGAATTTATTGATATTACTGCTTTTATATTAGGAGATGAGTCATTTATGAGATTTTTTTCAAAAATTGAGATTTCATTACTTTTTTGTGGTAATTTATTGTTAATATTTGAATTATTTATAAGAATTTTAGAATTTTCAGAATTTATAAGTTTTTTTGAATTTTTTTGGTTACCACTTGAATTTATAATTTCAGAATGGTTCGAATGTGAGTGAGTTGATTTTATGTTTAATTTTCTGGCCCGTCCCCTTTGTTCTGAGGGGACGGTCTCCCGTTTCCCGGCATTCTCTCGTAAAATATTTTTGTGTAGCAAGAGTCTTCTAAGTGTCCGATTCTTTTGCAGAACTTGCAAAATAATGACGCTTTATCATTGTCATCGTTAAGTTTAGCATTATTACGGTTATTTGCATTATTATTGTTATTATAATTATTAGAAGTGTTGCTAGAACGATTATATGAATTATTTCTAGAGTTGTCACTACTATTATTAGAATTGGCATTATTAGAATTAAAGCGATTTTGATTATAGGTATTAGAGTTTGGGGGAGAGTTATTTCTCCAACTGTAGTTTGCATTTCGCTTACTTTGGGTTCTTGTTTGTTGTGATTGAAAGAGTTTGCATTCCATTGCTGCGTGACCAAGTTTCTCGCAAAATTGACATGTAATTGGTTTTAACTTACATTCATCTTCTAGATGACCCATTGATGAGCATCTTGCACATTGGACCGCGTTCGGTCCGACGATACGACATTCTTTGAAAGTATGTCCTCTTCTTTGACAACCTTGGCATATAATTTGAGGTTGATTAGGTTTGTTATTAAATCTTACTTTTGGTGCAGTACTCTGTACTGTATTGCACTTGACGATAACTTCTTCGTCTACTTGACACGTATTTATTCTACCTGTCTTTCTTTCTTCAATACCTTCTCTTCTCAAGCTTTTTCTTCTTAAAATTGTTTCTTCTCTCTCGTAGGCCTCCCTACACATCATTTCCCAATCTTTCGAGATATCTAAGTGATCTCCGATATCTTCTATTACTCCAGCCAAAAGGGCCTCTACGCACATCTCATTTATTTTTGCTCTTACTTCACGAGGGTTTTCTCCATCTGTAAGAATATGAAATTCTTCAATTTGATTTGCTTTTTCTTTTATCCTTCTGATAAAAGATTTTACGCCTTCGTCTTTTTTTTGAAACATTTTATATAATTCGCCTACCAATATGCCTTTACTTTTTGTTCGGCTTACCAACTCTCTTAGTGCTTTTATGAGTTCGCTTATTTTTTTAAATTTTCTACTTGGCATATCGTTTCTAGTATCTCGGTTAATTTTTGATCTGATGATATGTGCTACCAGATCTTCTTCGAATTCTTCGCCCACAAAGTCGAGAGTTTCTTCGCATTCGATGCGAAAGCGTGTCAAGTCTTGTGCTCTACCATTATAGCTTAAAATATTCTCGCAAACCCCTTTTAGAAAGGCTGCTCTATTCATTAACTCTTTCATTTTTTCACAACCAGTGGTTGAATCTTCACCTTGTTCAGACATTGAATCGAATTCGTCACTTGACGATAGATCCCAATTTTCTAATAATTTTTGCGCTTTCGCTATTTCTTCAGCTT
>WSYQ01001620.1:0-12997 GCA_011426435.1 Lysiphlebus fabarum
TTAAAAAACTTGAATATTAATAACTTCACGAGGTTGTCTAGTTCTAGAATATCATCATTCATCAATCTTTTTTTCGCCCGAATCATCTTTAAAAATTAGCCATATCTTCTGCCATTCTCACCACCGAAATTAGCCATATCTTCTGCCATTTTATCCCCGCAAGTTATATATTTCATTAAATTGTAATATATTGGCGAATTTATTAACCCGTTTTTATTTTAGACGAATTAATTAATGCGACCGAATATATGTATAAAATTTGTGCCTTTATTTAGTCTAGCCGTACAGCATTTTCGACAGGGATTTTAGCACGCGGGAAACACGGACGGAAAGGATAGATAAAATTTACAGTTTAAACCACGAGGAATTTAATTGAGTTTAAATTTATAATTTGAAGATAATAATGAAACACTTGATTCTAACACTGTTCACTGGTTATATTCACTTCTTAAATTTACACTGACTCGAATTTTAGATTGAGAAAGAAATATGTCACGAATAATTGAAAGAAAAAGGAATCTATTACGTTCGGCCAGGCCTGTTACAAAATATATATATATAGTTATTGGTACTTACTCTGATGGTCTGGATCTAGTGTGAGCTGTCAAATTGCACGTGGTCCGTGGTTGAGTGTCAATGGATAATATACGGGTGGATGTAGGATTAATAATTCTGACAATCGTAGAATTATTAATAATAATTTAAAATGTTCAACACTTGGTTTAATCGGTTTTACACAATTTATTTCGGTTGAACTTAATGATCGGTCAAATTATAAACAAAAAGGAAATGTCTTTTACACTGTTATACTATTTGAATTTAATATAAAAATTAGAGTAATTTATTATACACTTGACTTATTTAGATTGTATTTATTCTCTTTTACCTTCGTTTAAGCGTTTTACATTGACCACGTGTATTTTACCTTTATTGAAATTAATATCGATAAAAATTAATTAAAATAAATTTATATTTTACATAAAATTATATTTAAATGCAACCCGTGAATTTATTTAATTAAATAAAATAGAATTGACCGGAGTTTTATTAATTTGAAATGAATTAGACTGATAAATATATTTCAGTTGAGAACGCGTGTAAACTATATAAAGATACAAGATATATTTTACGCGTATAAAAAGAGAGATACTAGGCCAATGTAACTCGGTCGAACTCCAGTGATGGAAGAGGACGATGCAAGGTGCACATCAGAAATCCTTGCAAGTCCTCGGCGACGCTCGGGTTTTTCCGTGCGTCGTGAACACCCTCTATATTTATGAGGCCTCGCAAGCGCCCTTACGATATAACTAAGGCCCAAATTCTTGTCGTCGGTAATGGTGAAAAAATGGCTCCCATTACGGCGGCAAGTTTAAATAAGCAAAATAAAAAAAATTACTTGACTACCGCAGGTCGTAACACCCCCACAGTTAAATCATTCGTTAAGGGAATGAAATGTACGTAGACGGATGAACAAGCGACGGAGTCGTGACTACTTTAGGACTTAGTTATATCATTTTATTAAATCTACTTATACTTTTCTACTTATTATTAATTTCTTCTTGATGGCTGCTCGGTGTTTGGTGCTCCATTAGTCAGTTTTGGACACTGGTTAATGTGATGTCCCCATCCGCAATACATTCAAAAATGTAATGGATCCGGTTTAGGATTGGTTACCGGGCAGTTGAATATGTCATGACCGTAGCCACACTTGGTACACCAGAGAAAGGAGCGTGGTCCGAAGAACTTGGCTTTATTACGGCTCGTTACTGGCTGTTCACGTGCTGACGTTTCTTTGGTTATACCAGTAGGTTCTGGTCGCGTTGATGGGTTTATTGGTTCAGACGTCTCTGCTGCTCTGGATTGTGTTGTTGGTCTTGATCTGACGACTTTAGCTGGTTTTGAAGGTCTCGTAGATTTTGTAGTTATGTACATACCTGATGGTACATCTGTAACTACTTTTGGTGACGTTGGTGGTCCAGGCCACAAAGAGACTCCGGATGACATCTTAGGTTTAGACGATCTTGCTCGTCTGGATATTTCGGTTAAACTTGGTGTGGGTTCACTGATCCGATTAGTTACCATCACCGTTGAGTTTTTATGTAGATGATCTGTATGGATGATGAATTCAGCCATACAATCGTCGCAGTTTTCTGCCTTGGTTGTCGTTAGAAGAGGTAACCGACAATCTCTACATTTTTTTAATATGGTGGAATCTTTACTTACTAAGTGTATTCTACTTAGTATAGTATTGATTGCCTTCGTATGTGTGGCTTCATTGATTTGTTTCTCGTAGCAGTGAAGACAAATCAGTTCTTCTTGATTTGAGACAGGGTTGTCTCTGATTATTACACACGTTGTCTCGTCATATGATTTGAAGCATAAGTATCCCTTTAACTTTTGGAATAGGTAGCTATCTCTTTGATGGCGGGCTTCTATGATGTCCATCAATACCTTGGCTGGATATTCGGTGTAGGTGCTTCGCTGATTATTCTGGACGAGGTATTTGTTGGTTGACATGACGTTTAGTTTCTGATTGGGTAATTACAGTTGAATAGAACAGAGAAAACAACAATTATTTATGAGAAAAGGATATATAATTATTAAGTAACAATATACTAACACACACAATTTCTAATTACATAGGGGTTATCAATACACTAATTAGTTTCTATACTCTACTTGTTAGTTTACATATAGACTAAGAAGAGAGAAGTAGGACAAGTTTAGTTTTATTATGTAATTACTTTTATTATTAAGGAGTTTTATTATTTATAATAATTTTTATTATTATTATAAAAATATTTTGTTTTCTTAAGGAAAAGAAAATATTTTTATTTGAGATTATTTTTTTATTTATTAAGAAAAAATTTCTTTTTTTATGTAAAATGTGTTTATTATTATTTCGATTGTTAAAAGTATCAATATTTATAATTTCTTAGTTGTTATTATAAAGATATTTTGTTTTCTTAAGGAAAAGAAAATATTTTTATTTGAATATTCTTTTTATGTAAACATTTTTATTATTATTTTTATTATTAAAGAATGTTATTATTTATGATTTCTTAATTATTATTATAAAAATATTTTGTTTTCTTAGGGAAAAGAAAATATTTTTATTTGAATATTCTTTTTATGTAAAACATTTTTATTATTATTCTTATTATTATCATAATGAAAGCACTTTGTTGTTTTCATTATTGTTTATTATTATTATTTTCCTAAATCGAACGTGTAGAAGCAAGGAGAGAGAAAAAGAGAGAAAAAAAAATTATACTTGTGGCTTTTGGATTTCGACCAGCCCAGACTGTTTTATAATTAATTATTACTAAATATATAAAGAGATATAAGCAAAAAAAAATTAATTATTAGCAAAATAAAACTTAATCTTTAGACATGGATTGATATTGGTTTTGATTGGAAACATCCGGATACATGCCCTGTCTAACGTGCGTGTAAGTCATCTCTACATCTGTTGGATCTTCTTCTTTATTTTTAACTTCTTTCGGATTTGCAGTCTTCTTCTCGTGTAACAACCCTGTGGCTAAAGTAGACCAAAAGGCGGCTAGTAGATGGATTGACCAACCGTATATTGCGTGTAGAGCATAGCCATGGAGTAAGGTGTCGGCTATAGTTTTAAGCAAGTGGATAATTGTAAATATGCCAATTATTCCAGCACTGATATTACCAAAATAGGTAAATTTACCCCAAGTTTTCTCCCAAACAGATTGAGATATTCTTTCAAAGTCTTCTTCGCTGAATATGCCCATATATGATCTTTTTTCATATACCAGGTTTGAGCCTGATGCTTGTGCTGCAAAGGTACCCAATACCATTGATCTCTCTATTGGAAACATTATTCGGTCTCTCATTTGTTGTAGATCTTCGGTAGTGTAAATACCGGAGGAAGCAAGTTCTGTTAAAGCGTTACACTTCCAGCTTGCTGCAGTTGTTGGTTTTAAGATTGATGGAGCAGTAGTGAGTACTGGATTTGGTATAAATTTATACCAGAGATTATCAATCATAAAAAGTTGAGGTAGTGGAGCATTACATGGCAGTTGTGTTGCTTCAGGTGTCAGTATATGAGTACGAGGTGTCATGAAAGTGCTGATGTTATGCCCTCTGCTTACTGGTAGGTTATTGTAACATTTGCCATCTTGTCTGACTTTGACTTCTACAGCGATGCATTGAATCATGTGGATGACCTCTCCAGCTACTATGGCAGTGTAGCCTGGTTGACCCATGTATTGGTATGCGAATTCATCTGGAATGTTGGCAGCGATGGACAGACTTGATCGTAGATGTTTCCTCTCTAACTTACATTGACTTTCTAACAAATTATAATACAAATCATTCATTTGATTTCTCGCCCAACGCTCTACATATACAAACTTAGCATCAACATAACTCATTATATCATGTGATTCGAGATCTGCGCGTATCTTATCATTTAGTTCTTGACCTAAAGTAATAAACAGTCTGGGGTGTTCAGTTTTTATAATTTTAACACCACAATTTTCAAAAGAGTCTTTTATTTTTAAAGAAAAGCTATAACCCTGTTCAGTGACAGAGTACACGGTACCCTCCTTGCTTTCTGCCACATCGGCAGTGCCGTGCCATAAGGCAGCAAATTTTTCAAAATGACAGTATCGATTTACAGGGAGGTGATCCCAAAAGGCATAACTTCCGTATATATCGATACAGGATTCCGCGCTCAGCTGGCAAGAAGTACCGGACTCGAGATAGATTTTGTCTTGTTCTACTTTGACTCGAGCAGTCTGTTTTGTATAAGTGACAGTTACGGAACCTGTAACAACTACGTTGGTCCAGCTTCCGTAAGCATCTGAATATGAACCCGAATGACAATCTCCATCTTGGTTCGTACTTCCTGCCAGTGTAACAGATCTATGATTAATTACATTAGGTGCCAATTGCTGTAAAACGGTATTTGCAATTGTCACTGTACCGTGGTTATATAATGTTTTGCAAGCATCCCGTGATATGGCTTGGATGTATTTCGCAAAACCGTTATTAGTTATTGCTACGTAATCTGTTGTTACACCACAATTGAATACAATTCGGCTAACTTCAACTTTGCATAGCCACACTTCTGCGTGACTATAGGCAGCTAGTTCACTCAAAATAAGCTGTTGCCTGCTTATTTTTACAGGATCTCTGGCGATGTTGCAATCGTCAACGTCTGTTAACGATATTGTTGTCGTATTGAGCATAGGCCCAGCGCAATCATACCCAATCAGGGCGTTGCTTTGAGCCACCCAAATGGTGAATAATAGGACGTAGGGAGCGTACATGTTGCTGTTTTTCTTTATCCTGTAATTTATTATTTAATTAAATATATTCTTAGACTGTAGGTAGGTTCGAATGTTCATATTCTCCCCCCCCACAGTTAGTATGAGCGTCGGGAGGTACTAAAGTACCTCGACGTCGATTTACATGCTTATAAGATTATAGTTTTATAGTTAAATGTTTTAAAAGTATAGAAAAAGTATAGTTAAGTGAATAATTTATTTATTAATTTTCTGTGATATCACTATCACTGTCTTCATTTGATATTTTTGTATTCGTTTCTTTTGATTTTTGTCTGCCGATAATTAATGCTTTTTCGGGAGAGATAGTGGATTTTCTTAATCTGTTGGGAGATATTTCTTCCCTTTTTCCTCCATCCATTACTTCTACTTCTCCTTTATCGAATACATTAATTATTTCGAAAGGTCCATCCCAATGAGGAAAGAGTTTACCAGGTTTTGGACCTTTCTCGACGTAAACGTAATCACCAATTTTAAAATTTACAGGATTAATTTTTTTATCATAATTTTCTTTTGACCTTTGTTTAGCAGATATTAGATTATTCCTGGCAGAATTTTGTATTTCATGTAAGTTTTCTACCAGGTTTTCCATATATCCATTAAACGTAGGTAGCTTTTCCGAGTCTAGTAATGGTTTGTTAGAAGGTAATCTTGCCTTACGACCATATACTAATTCAAAAGGAGTAAATTTGGTAGCTTCGTGGACACTCGAGTTATACGATAAAGTGGCTAGATTTAGCCATTCATCCCAATCATCTTTTTTATTAGTTACATATTGTTTGAGAAATTCGCCAAGAACATGATGTGATCTTTCCAATGATCCATTGCTTTGCGGATGGAAAGCAGTTGTTCTTATTTTATCAATTTGAAAACGTTTAGACATAGCTTTTAAGAGCATACTTTCGAAATTTCTGCCTCTGTCGCTAAGAATTGTAACTGGAGTGCCATAGAAACTAACAAAATTATCGATAAAAGCTTTTATTATTATTGGAGTAGTTTGATTCGGTATTGCTACTGCAATTACAAACTTAGTTAATAGACATTGCATGGTAAGAATATATTGATTGTTATTTCGACTAATGGTCAATGGTCCAACCACATCCATGGCTATTTTTTCAAAAGCAGCTTTTGGTGTGTCTGTTATGACCATTGGTTGTTTTGTTCTGTTTCTGAATAATTTATTTTTTTGACAATCTAGACAGTGTTGAATTCTAAGATTTATATCGGTTTTTAAATTTTCCCAAATATAATTTTCACGGATTCTTTCAAAAGTTTTATTTACCCCCTTGTGTCCCCCAATTGGTGACACGTGAGATTCGTAAAAAATTTTATCTCTATTATCTTCAGTGACATACGTGACCTCATTTGTAAAAATAGTTAATTTGATTTTACTCCCCTTAAATTCATTTTTTATTAATTCAAAGATTTCTTCCCATGGAACATTACAAATTTTATTTGTTTTCGAAATAGCAAATGACTCTACTTCTTTTTCAATCATAATTTCGTGAGCTTGTTTAAAAGCTGATTTTATGTATTCTAAAATATTAATTACTGATTCACCTTCTCTTCTTCTTATAACTAAGGCAAAATATAATTTTTTACCAATTAATTTACAATGTACATTTCCTACTGGTGTAGGTTTTTTTAGAATATTAGAATGTTTTAAAGATAAGATTTCTGCGCCCGTGTCGCATGGATCACCCATTTCGGATACAAAATAAAGTTTATTGTCTTTCTGAATTTGGAAAGGATCTTTAGATATTTTAATGTTTTTATTTATATCAGTGGTTAATTCGTCTTCAACATCTTCGAGTAAGGGTACATTTTCATCGTCAAAGAATTCATCCGGGACAATAGGTCTGATCTCATCTTCTGAACTGTCCCTGTCTTCTTCAATCATTTGTTGATTACTTTCATTATCAGGTTGTTCATTATCGATGAAGTCAGGTTCTATTGTTGGTTCGGGGATGAATTGTTTACAAGGCCGACCTCTCTTCTTTTTAGGAAGTACAGGTGGCTCAGCGACTATTTTATCTTTCTTGGGTCTACCACGTTTATTCTTTTTTGTTGTTACTACAGGTTCAATTTCCAGAGTTTTATTATCAACAATAGGTTGAGGTTCCTTCAATTTACTCCTGGTAGTAACAAAAACATTTATATCTGGATCACATTCTGGCATATCAATCGGATTTCGTGACAAGGCGTCAGCGTTTAAATTTAATTTACCAGGTTTATACACTATATTAAATTTATACTCGGCTAATTTTAATCGCCATTTACAAATTCTATTATTATTATTTACAGGGCTACTGAACCATTTCAATGGTTCATGGTCGGTAACTACAGTGAAATCAGAATTGTATACATAAGTTCTAAAATTAAGTACAGAGTCTAGGATAGCACGAGCTTCTTTTTCATAGGTACTGTATCGTAATTCGGCTCCCCTCAAGGCTCTGGAGTAATAAGCAATGGGCTTATCCTTTCCAATCTCACCTTGTGAGAGTACACCGCCGATAGCATATCCTGAAGCGTCTGTTGTAATAATGTATGGTTTATCTAGGTCAGGATATTGAAGAATAGGAGCTTCACACATTTTTGTTTTTAAATTTTCAAAGGATGTGTTTTCGTCCTTTCCCCAGATAAACGGTGTTTCGTCTTTTAATAAATTCGTTAGTGGTTTTGCAATTTTTGAATAGTTAGAAATGAATCTGCGGTAATATCCGCTCAGGCCTAAAAATTGACGAATATTTTTTTGATTTTTAGGTTGAGGAAAATTTTTAACTGCTTTCACCTTATCTGGGTCTGGTTTTACGCCTTCTTTGCCAATGATATGTCCTAAATAGTGAACTTCTGGCTTTAAGAATTCGCATTTATCGGGTTGCAAACGAAGATTAGCTTTTCGAAGCCTTTCCATCATTTGCTCTAATTTCTGACCATGTTCTTCTAATGTTTTGGCGAAAACGACTATATCGTCAAGATAAATAAACATAGATATACCTTGCATACCTACAAAGACCAAATTCATGAGTCTTTGAAAAGTTGCAGGTGCGTTTTTGAGCCCAAACGGCATACGGGTAAATTCCCAATGCCCCCGAGGAGTAGAAAAAGCAGTTTTAGGAGCATCGATCGGGTCCATTTCAATTTGATGGTACCCTGATGCTAAGTCAAATACAGAAAAATATTGTGAACCTCCTAATTGATCTAAAATATCATTAATGTTGGGAAGAGGAAAAGCGTCAGTGACGGTTTTTTCATTGAGTGGCCTGTAATCAATGACCATTCTGAACCTTTTATTACCCTTAGAATCGGGTTTCTTTGGAACGATCCAGACAGGACAGTTGTACGGGCTTTCAGAAGGTTTGATAATGCCCTTACGTACACCATCTTGGACTTGTTCTTCTACTTCCTCTCTTAATTTGTGAGGAGGTCGATAGATTTTATTATTAATGGGCATTTCGTCAATCGTAGGGATACAATGACGGATTAAATGTGTAGCTTGCAGTGGTTCATCTGGTAGTTGAAACCTATCTGCATATTTATGCAGGATTTTGTCGATGTGATCTGATTCTTCGGTGTTTAAGTGTTCGAGTCTTAATAAATCTTTTACTTTTTTAATTCGTTCATTATTATTTTTTTTAATGTTTGATAAGTTTACTTGTTTATTTCCCGTAACTTCCGATGAATCAGATTCCATCTTTTTATTAGAATTTTTATATATTTTTGTAGTATAAACTTTATTTGTTTTATTATTAAAAAATTGATTATACTCAGGGTCACGTCTGACATCCTGAGATTTCGTTACTGACTCTTCATTATTATGAATTGTAGAGTCGTGTGGCTTTTGTACCACATAAAAAGATTTTGTTGCAGAACCCTGTGACGCATGTACAGATGTAAGAGAATCTGTAGGGTCATCAGTTTGACGTACAACATTAAAATGATTGGTTGCAGAACCCTGTGACGCATGTACAGATGTAAGAGAATCTGTAGGGTCATCAGTTTGACGTACAACATTAAAATGATTGGTTGCAGAACCCTGTGACGCATGTACAGATGTAAGAGAATCTGTAGGGTCATCAGTTTGACGTACAACATTAAAACAATTGGTTGCAGAACCCTGTGACGCATGTACAGATGTAAGAGAATCTGTAGGGTCATCAGTTTGACGTACAACATTAAAACAATTAGTTGCAGAACCCTGTGACGCATGTACAGATGTAAGAGAATCTGTAGGGTCATCAGTTTGACGTACAACATTAAAACAATTAGTTGCAGAACCCTGTGACGCATGTACAGATGTAAGAGAATCTGTAGGGTCATCAGTTTGACGTACAACATTAAAACAATTGGTTGCCGAACCCTGTGACGCATGTACAGATGTAAGAGAATCTGTAGGGTCATCAGTTTGACGTACAACATTAAAATGATTTATACTTTTTTTTAAATTTAAAGAACCTTTTATTTGATTGTGCGCACAACAAATAAGGTTGTTACTTTCGTCGATTGTTTTATTATTTAAATTATTATGAGCTGTATTTGAAAAAGGAAATAGAATTTCCGACTCTATGGAAGTGTTGGTTCCGGATTCCTTCACCTCTTCGAGTGGATTTCTAATTAAATCAAAGTCATGGATCTCAATTTCTGGTATTTTCATAATGATCTCATAATTATTTGTATTAAAAATTGGAAGATATATTAACCCCTTTTTATTAGTGATTAAACATTCTCCTGCTATAACTCCCTTTTCTAAATTTAATTGTTCAATATACCCTTGTTTAAAATTATTATTTTTAATTTTTAAAGAAAATATTTTTCGACTACTTGGTGGTAGTCTTAGCATACCCTCTATTTCTGGATTTTCAAATAAGCAAAATTTTTCTGATATTTCTAGTTTATGATTTTCAAAGTTTAATTTAGCCCCAGTATTTTCAAAGAATTCAGCACCCAATATGCCCGCACATTGGATTGGTACTTTATCTGGAATGAGTAAACATTCAATTTCTTCCCCTAAAATCTCTATTTTTACTTTTCCCAGAGTATCGATAGTTTCTTCTGATATACCTTGTAGTGAATAAATTTTATTTTCATCATAAATTTCCATACCAGAAGCGTATGAAATTTTTAGTAAATTTGGAGTAGCCCCTGAATCTAACATCATTTTAATATCAGTATTGTTGATTTTAATTTTTATAAAAGGTATACAATTGAAGTCTTTTGAATTTATTGATATTACTGCTTTTATATTAGGAGATGAGTCATTTATGAGATTTTTTTCAAAATTGAGATTTCATTACTTTTTTGTGGTAATTTATTGTTAATATTTGAATTATTTATAAGAATTTTAGAATTTTCAGAATTTATAAGTTTTTTTGAATTTTTTTGGTTACCACTTGAATTTATAATTTCAGAATGGTTCGAATGTGAGTGAGTTGATTTTATGTTTAATTTTCTGGCCCGTCCCCTTTGTTCTGAGGGGACGGTCTCCCGTTTCCCGGCATTCTCTCGTAAAATATTTTTGTGTAGCAAGAGTCTTCTAAGTGTCCGATTCTTTTGCAGAACTTGCAAAATAATGACGCTTTATCATTGTCATCGTTAAGTTTAGCATTATTACGGTTATTTGCATTATTATTGTTATTATAATTATTAGAAGTGTTGCTAGAACGATTATATGAATTATTTCTAGAGTTGTCACTACTATTATTAGAATTGGCATTATTAGAATTAAAGCGATTTTGATTATAGGTATTAGAGTTTGGGGGAGAGTTATTTCTCCAACTGTAGTTTGCATTTCGCTTACTTTGGGTTCTTGTTTGTTGTGATTGAAAGAGTTTGCATTCCATTGCTGCGTGACCAAGTTTCTCGCAAAATTGACATGTAATTGGTTTTAACTTACATTCATCTTCTAGATGACCCATTGATGAGCATCTTGCACATTGGACCGCGTTCGGTCCGACGATACGACATTCTTTGAAAGTATGTCCTCTTCTTTGACAACCTTGGCATATAATTTGAGGTTGATTAGGTTTGTTATTAAATCTTACTTTTGGTGCAGTACTCTGTACTGTATTGCACTTGACGATAACTTCTTCGTCTACTTGACACGTATTTATTCTACCTGTCTTTCTTTCTTCAATACCTTCTCTTCTCAAGCTTTTTCTTCTTAAAATTGTTTCTTCTCTCTCGTAGGCCTCCCTACACATCATTTCCCAATCTTTCGAGATATCTAAGTGATCTCCGATATCTTCTATTACTCCAGCCAAAAGGGCCTCTACGCACATCTCATTTATTTTTGCTCTTACTTCACGAGGGTTTTCTCCATCTGTAAGAATATGAAATTCTTCAATTTGATTTGCTTTTTCTTTTATCCTTCTGATAAAAGATTTTACGCCTTCGTCTTTTTTTTGAAACATATTATATAATTCGCCTACCAATATGCCTTTACTTTTTGTTCGGCTTACCAACTCTCTTAGTGCTTTTATGAGTTCGCTTATTTTTTTAAATTTTCTACTTGGCATATCGTTTCTAGTATCTCGGTTAATTTTTGATCTGATGATATGTGCTACCAGATCTTCTTCGAATTCTTCGCCCACAAAGTCGAGAGTTTCTTCGCATTCGATGCGAAAGCGTGTCAAGTCTTGTGCTCTACCATTATAGCTTAAAATATTCTCGCAAACCCCTTTTAGAAAGGCTGCTCTATTCATTAACTCTTTCATTTTTTCACAACCAGTGGTTGAATCTTCACCTTGTTCAGACATTGAATCGAATTCGTCACTTGACGATAGATCCCAATTTTCTAATAATTTTTGCGCTTTCGCTATTTCTTCAGCTTCGGCTTGAATAATTCTTTCGAACTGTTCTTCGTTACACGATGCGTAATGGCTATTAGAAAATCGGATAGAGAGATTATTACCTAGACTTGAGGGGGTATTTGATCTGTAGTTTTGAAATTCTTTCCGACAAAGATCGTCGTTCCTCAAGTTAATGGTAATAGGAGTAGACAAGATAGATGAATTTGGATTATTTTTTTCAGTTTTTATATCCACCCACGCTTTTATCGGTGTGGAATTATTGAAATTTACTTGTGGGTTAGTTATACCCCACGTAGGAATATAGTTTAAGATATTATTTATTAAGGTTGGTTTATTTGTTGCTACTTCGGCGTTATGCCTTTTTGCGAAAGTTTCAAAATCTTCAGCTTTTTTGAATTTAGCGAGTTCTTTAGCTCTGCGCTCTTTCTCAGCTTCAATTAAAGCCAGGCGCTGTGCTTCAGCTCTCTCTAATAAAAGTTTATAATTTTTTTCTTTAATAGTTTCCGCCGATTCGACTTCAGTTTTTATAGTTACCAAAGGGGTTTCTAAGTTTATTAGATTTATTTCAGATTTGTTTTATTTAAACCGAATATTCAATTATTTATATATAATTGGTTAAACAATTTTAGATAATTTATTGAAAATAAATTTTAATAATAATATCAAATACATTTATTTGATTTATTTTATTGGGAAAAAAAAAATTTTTTTTTTTAAATAAATTGAATATTTAAACCGAGTATTCAATTATTCATATATAATTGGTTAAACAATTTTTAGATAATTTATTGAAAATAAATTTTAATAATAATATCAAATACATTTATTTGATTTATTTTGTTGGGAAAAAAAAAATTTTTTAAA
>WSYQ01001621.1:0-11104 GCA_011426435.1 Lysiphlebus fabarum
GATGACAAACACCGGGACACGAGATTTTTATATATTAGATATATATTCATAAGTGATAAATATTTCTATTTATTTTTTCAAAAAAAATAAAAAATAATTAAAATAATTAAATATAACATACCAATATATTTCGTCGTTGTTCTCAATAATCTTTCGAATTTAATAAGTTGATATTCAATGTTTGAAGCTTCTTGTTGAACAAAAGTACCATGATTGATAATTTTGCTCGAATTTTGAAAATTATATTCCAAAACATGAATATCGTCTTTTCGATTTCTAAATTTTGGGTTTGATGTTGTCAAATTATCTCCCTTAATTTCTAAAATCTAAAATAAACAAATTTTTTATTTATATTTATAATAAATTTTTGATATAACATTATACAAAAAAAAATTACCTCATTTATTTTCATTATTTCCGCATATACTTGTGCTTTTTTACCCCAAAAAATAATGTGCATTCTCACTTGTGAATTATTATTTAATATAATTGAAAAAAACCAACTTGGTTGTCCTGTAACTGACTTTATATTCATAATAGCATCAACAAAACCTGTTATATCACGAAAAAAAAACCAACAAATTAGTTTTTATAATAGGAAAATAAAATAATATACTAATTTTAATATTAAAATATACTAACACATATTTATCACCGGTTCGAAACTCCGAAATTTCTTCATCAGATGTGAATTCGTATGACATTTTTCCGTATAACAACCACGTAGCAACCAAACAAATCTAAAAAAATATTTTATAACAACTTTTTATTTGTTTTTGTAAATTATAAATTATAAATTATACAATGAGACCTGCGAATGTTACTTTGGGAGAAGGGGATAAGGAATTGCTCAGCTTCTCCTAGGTAAAATTGATCGGGCCACATCGAAAAATAAGAATAATAATAATAATAATAATATTAATAATAATAATGTGTACACCAAAAAGCAACATTACATATCTACTTGTTTATATACATGCATATATAATGTTGCTTTTTGGTGTACACATTATTTCTATTATTATTATTATTATTCTTATTTTCCGATGTGGCCCGATCAATTTTACCTAGCCTTATCGTCAGTTTTCCTCTTTCCTTTTTAATTTGAAAAAAGAGTAAGAGAAGCTGAGGAATTCTTTATCCCCTTCTCCCAAAGTAATGAGACAGAAAAGAACTATACGCATGTAACAGAGTGGTGCATAGGTGCATGATAGATCGAGCGTGCGGCCGGTTATTGCATCCGGACCCTCAATTATAAATTATAAATTATAAATTATAAATTATACTGACGTTTATCATTTATATTAGGATAATCACACTTTTATTATATGAATTGTTATTAATATATATCCTATTATAACCTTCACTTTCAATTTATGAAAATAATCACACACTTTTATTTTATTTTTGATTTTATATAAATCTTCACTTTCAACAGCAGCGACCCAACTAAAACAAGTTTTTTCTTTTAATTTTTGTACACGTAGCAACAACGTAGCAACTAAACAAATTTGAAAAATATTTTTGTTTTTACAAATTTGTTTGTAAATCATGTATAAAAAATAATTTATGCTAACTTATTATTTATGATAATAATCACACACTTTTATTTATTTTTATATATATTCAACATTATATTAATATTATTATTATTATTTTATTCAATATATAGACTTCACGGCTATGACACAACTACAATCAAGTCATCTCTCAACTGCCAAAAAAAAAAATGAAACGTATAAACAACACCATAGTAACGTGTTAGTGTGAGAGAGAAATATTAATTATAAACAAATGCCTAAAAATTTAAACAAATTAGATTACGAATAAAATGCGGTCAAGTGAACTTTTTATAATAGGAGGATAGTATACATTATATACGATAAACATTCAATTAAAAGTAGAAAAACATATGTATTGCACACAATATTATAAAAAAAATTGAAAAATTTCAAATTCGATCGGGAAAAAATCAGCTCTCTTTCATTTGGCTAAATATAATGATTAAGAAGATGCGATGTGAGAGTGTGATATCATTATTGTATGTATATATATATATGTGGGTGCATGAAAATAAAGTATGAGTGGTTCGTATGAGTGTGAGTAAGATAGATAGAGTAGAAAATATTTTAAGGGTAAAAAATAAAAATATAAAAAATAAAAGAATAAAATAAAGGAAAAGAGTGTGTGTCACGTGTACTGCAGGCCTAGCCGGGATGGTCAGTGGAATGCATGGATGAATTAGTGAACGTGAGACGTTGGGACCAAGAAAATACAAGAAAAGCTATAAAATAAAATAGAAAATATGGGGTTTCACTTTTATGCAATTTTATTACTTTTTTATTTTTTTAGAAGGGCCGGAAATATAAAATAGACACATGACGAATAAATAAATAAATTAGAACATTCTGGGTGCTGGGTTTTTTAGATTTTTCTGGAATATTGGGTCTGAGAGTGCAAGAGTGAATGAGTTTAAAGTTAGCAACAAGATTTGATAGAGTAAAGTTCGGGGTTCTCTGGGTCTTAGATTTTGTTTGTATATAGAGTCACGGGTTACTTGAGGGGTAATACTTGAATGATATATGAACATAGACTGAATGAGATAACCGATATTTGTAATTTTGTAATAATAATTTGATTTCGAAATATTTGTTTTTAATTAATTAATAAATACTTTTTATCTTACTTTTTAAAATATTAATCACGTGGTTCAATTATCCTTTATTTAAATCCTATATCTCCTAACTTTATAATATCCTACAAATGAGGCTCACAAGTCTGACACAAACTTTTTCAAGCGCCCTCAATGGAAAAAAAAACCCTAAAGTGTAAATTTTATTTTGCCGTGTGAATACGGGTACCGGTATATCGACTACCGAGTACTTTAATTTTTTTTAATGCAAATTCAACTAAATAGAATTTAACTAATATTTTTTGCGAAATAAAACAAAACATTGAAAGATATTTTTCATCCTTTTATGATTTATTAGTATAAAAATTGCATAATTAATTATAATTAGCCTTAATAATTATAATACACGTAATAAAAATAAAATCAAATATAAACATTTATTAGAAGTCAGGTCAAACATAAATAATTTCCAATTTTTTCATAATAAATAAATTTTTATATATTTAATAAATATTAAATATGTATTAATATTATGTGAAACTACTTAAATAATAATTTTAATATTGCATAAACATTCACTATATTAATATCGAATTTATATTATGAAATAAGTTTAAGTACTTTTATATTGAATAAATGTTATAATATTTTTTAATATTTAATATAATATTAATATTGATTATCATTTATATTTTTATTTTCTATTTGATTATTTGGCCTTAATAAAATAAATATAATTAATATTGTCAAATGTCAATTTGTTGCTATGCCAAAATAGATTTTTTTTATTAAATAAAGCTTGTTCTTATGTGTTGACGTAAAATCTCTAGAAATAGCGCGCGTAGTTTATTTGAAATGGCGTCATTGAAAAAAAAAACAAAAAAAAAAAATTATTATAGTTCACTTTGAGGTCACCACCGGTCAAAGTACTCGTATCCGATATATTGGCCAAAAAAGTACCGAATTGTTCGGTATTCGGTATACCGAGTAGATACTCGTGTCTCCGACTCTCCGGTATGTCGCTCAATATGAAAGACCACTTGGTCATGGTAGAAATATTGATATATTTATCTTCCCGAATTGTTTCCGAATATTATTTTTCTGAAAATGGTATTAAAGATTGTTACTGATGATATTATTTTTTAATGCTAACGCATGTAGAAAGATAGGTTAAAATGTTTGCAACAAAATGCGCCAAAAAAAAAAAAATAATATAAATTATTATACCTATTCATTAAGAAGTATTCTAATATATAGTTTAAACGATAAAATAATTGACGATGATAATAATGAACAATTTAATAAATTGATGATTAAAAATGACAAAAATTTAATTTAATTCAACAATAGTGCATAATTGTATATCTGTCATTCTTTTTATAATTCTTTATATGCACAAATAAAAAGACTATATCGTGTTTATGGAGATGATGACGTAAAAAATACTAATAGATTCTCTGGCCAGCCCGAACAGAAATATCTCAGTCTTAAACAAACTTAAAATCCTTTAAAGTCTTAAAACGCGCTTCATTTGTCCAACTAGGAAGTCTTCGGGCTTGCAAAGGCTTTCTATGGAAGACCTCAGGCTTTCGAACTCATAAATATAAAGTCTTTAAATGAAAGACTTCGACCTTCTGAAGTCTTTCAATGGAAGACCACAAACTTCCGAGGTCTTTCATGGAGGTCTTCGAAAGACTTCCTATAAAAGACTTCAGGCTCGCGAGGTCTTCCATATGAAGTCTTTAATTTTAAAATCTCAATCTTTTGAAAGCTTAAATTTTGCATAAATTAATTAATTAAAAATGTTAGGGAATTAAATACTAGAATAAATTAGTCAAGAATATTTTACATTAATTTATTTCATTTCTCTATATGTGTTATGTTATATATATATGGAGAGGGCTTTTTCAATTCACCAAGTTGAGAACCTTCTATCTTTAGAAAATTTTATAGTTAAAAAATAAAAAATAAAAAACTTTATAGTTAAAATAAAAATCAAAAATAAAATTTGTCTTTATTAGTGAAGTTTAGACTATTCATTTTGAAAACTTAAAAAATTCACTAATAATTATTTTCGTGTCAAAAAGTTAAAAAATTGATTTTCTTTGAAAAATAATCGATATATCGTTTTTTTGAAAGACAAATTTTATTTTTGATTTTTTTTTTTTTAGTCTAAAAAATATATTTAAATTTTAAAAAATTCGAAAATTTAAAATTTTGCAAAATCTTAAATAAATAAAAAAAAAATACTTCGCGTATAATGCCCACTCCAATTTTCTGAAAAATGTTCATCAACTTCATCATAGAATCTGCATAAAATTTTTCATCTAAATAAAAACGGGCAAAATGGCACTTACCTCCTGAGACGAATTACTAAAATCGAGGGGGAGGGACAGGTTGCGCTGCGAAAAATCTAAAAAAATTTAAACGGGCTTTTGGGACCTTATATATAAAGAAATTATTAACTATGAAATTTTCTCAAGATAGAAGGTTCTCAACTTGGTGAATTGAAAAAGCCCTCCCCATATATATATCACTTTATACAGAATATTATAATAACGATAGTAAAAATATAAATGTAATAAATCCAACATATAAACATAATAAATGTATATAAATGTATGCACATTCATGTAGATATATATTAATATATACATGAGTATTATATTATTATAATATAATAATAATATAATGTAGTGTTATATAATTATATATAATAATATATAATACTATTATTGTATTATATTATTGTACTAGACCGTTTGGCGCGCTTCGCGCGCCTTCATGTTTTTATGTGGATGATGTTAAAATTAAATTACTGTTTAATTATTAATGTTTTTTATTATATTATTCATGAAATAATATTAACATCGTGTCCACATGGATAACATATAATATTTAAATTAATAATTAAGTTGCCTTCATTAATACTTGAAGAAAAGTTCATTTGGTGATCACATATTTTCAAATGTTCAGTTTGTATACTTTTCAAAAAAAAAAAAAATATACAAAATTCACGTCAATTCAAGTTGAATTTACACCGCCAACCCTCTTGGTGTCGTCGAACGAACAAACACTAAACTTGGCAAATCTTAAATATACAAAATTCACGTCAATTCAAGTTGAATTTACACCGCCAACCCTCTTGGTGTCGTCGAACGAACAAACACTAAACTTGGCAAATCTTAAATATACAAAATTCACGTCAATTCAAGTTGAATTTACACCGCCAACCCTCTTGGTGTCGTCGAACGAACAAACACTAAACTTGGCAAATCTTAAATATACAAAATTCACGTCAATTCAAGTTGATACATATATTATATATTATTTTTTATTTTTAATGACACTTTTATGAATCACTTCTATGAACTAAATTTTTACAATTTTTTAAACAAATTAATACACATAACAACGAGTAAACAGAAGAAATAAATAAATAAATTTTCATAGCAACGGATAAATAAATGAATTATTTTTTGTTTAATTTATTGGTTTTTTATTTTGTTTACAATGTTTAATAACAGCCAATCAAATGTCTGGAAGGGAGGCTTCATTCTCCTTTTTATAATAGGATTATATATATATGGGGCGTTCTTAGTCAAATCACGGGGTCATCTGCCTGACCCCCTGCGATTTTGATGAAGTAAGCTTTTTTTGATTTTGGGCTGAAATTAAGCCTCTAATTTTTTCAGATTTTTTCATCAATTTTTAAGGTCACCGCCATCTTGAATATCATATATTTTGGGATATCTCAAAAAGGACCATTTTTTTTTCGCCAATTTTTTTTTTAGAAAAAGACATGCCCAATACACAAATTTTAAGCACAGCACGAGAGTGGGTCCACGAACATGAATATTTTTTTTTAATTTTTGAAATTTTCGTTTTCGAAAAAAAATTTTTTTTTTTATTTCGCATTAATATTTTATGATAGTTTTCGATGTAAAACAAAAAAATAAAACAAATTTACTTTTGGTAATTTTCGAAATTATTTATGGTTTACGAGAAAAATGACATAATAATACTAAACTCGAAAAAAAAAAAATATATCACTCAAAATCAGTTTTAATGGAAAATAATTCATTATTTCAAGACTATACATTTATTTTAAATTAGAATATTTATTTTTATATAACAATGTTTTAAAAAAAGACAAAAGTTTATATATTAACTATTTTTTTTTCGAAAACAAAAATTTCAAAAATTAAAAAAAAATATTCATGTTCGTGGACCCACTCTCGTGCTGTGCTTAAAATTTTTGTATTGGGCATGTCTTTTTCTAAAAAAAAAATTGGCGAAAAAAAAATGGTCCTTTTTGAGATATCCCAAAATATATGATATTCAAGATGGCGGTGACCTTAAAAATTGATGAAAAAATCTGAAAAAATTAGAGGCTTAATTTTAGCCCAAAATTAATCAAAAAAAGCTTACTTCATCAAAATCGCAGGGGGTTAGGCAGATGACCCCGTGATTCGACTAAGAACGCCCCATATATATAAAAATTAAAATTATATCTTATACAGAGATCGGAAATAGTAATGTTGAGAATAAAGTTAAAAATATTATTTCATTACTTTTCAAGAAATTTCTCTCATTTAATGAATATATTCGATATGATTACGCATAAAAAAATATAAATATAGTTTTTTTTATGGAATTTTTTTCTAAATTTTTTGTAATGACTATTATTTATAACAAATACAGGGAAACAAAAATGTAAACATTCTATTATAAAAAAAAAATTAGAAGATTAAATAATTTATAAGTCGACTATTTTGTTTGCATAAATAAAAGAATTTAAACAATCTAAATAATAAAAAAAAAAAAATTTAAGTTTACTATTTTGATAAATTATACACAGTGTTATTTCAATATATGTTTTTTATAGAATAGTGATATAAATAATTGTAAAAAGTGGTGCCACAAAATATTTTAAATTCGAAAAAACCAAGCATTGCAAAGGCTGTTCTAAAACACATAGATAAACGAAGTGTATAAATTAGAAAATGTGATCGGTAGTAAAGTAAAATATATTTTCCAATATCATTTTCAAACTAGAGAAGAATTTTTTATTATAGAATTTTAGCAGAAATTCATGGTGGGCTTTGAATTGTGAATAAATGAAAAAGAATTAAATATCTATGTCTGTGAACAATAGTCTTCTATTCTGACATCTCTTGAGTATTTTACTTTACTACCGATCACACTTTCTAATTTATACACTTCTTTTATCTATGTGTTTTAGAACAGCCTTTGCAATGCTTGGTTTTTTCGAATTTAAAATATTTTGTGGCACCACTTTTTACAATTATTTATATCACTATTCTATAAGAAACATATATTGACATAACACTGTGTATAATTTATCAAAATAGTAAACTTAAATCTTTTTTTTTTATTATTTAGATTGTTTAAATTCTTTTATTTATGCAAACAAAATAGTCGACTTATAAATTATTTAATCTTCTAATTTTTTTTTTATAATAGAATGTTTACATTTTTGTTTCCCTGTATTTGTTATAAATAATAGTCATTACAAAAAATTTAGAAAAAAATTCCATAAAAAAAACTATATTTATATTTTTTTGTGCGTAATCATATCGAATATATTCATTAAATGAGAGAAATTTCTTGAAAAGTAATGAAATAATATTTTTAACTTTATTCTCATCATTACTATTTTCGATCTCTGTATAAGATATAATTTTAATTTTTTTTTATATATATATATATATATATATATATTTGTTGAATGGCTACTTTGGTGACATTTTTTTTTTTTCTTTTAAATAGTTGAAGAAGTTCATTATACATAGTTTGGTAAAAGAAAAATTTTAAAAAAATCTTTTTTTCCAAAGATACAACCAATAAAGAGTAATGTGTTCACTTTGGTGACACTGGTCGATAGGATATTTGGCTCCTTCGGTGACATTTTTCAAGTCACGAAACAAGCCAAATCTCTCATTATATATATACACTAATGTCACAATAATAGACACATGTTATAGTTAAACGCATATATATGAATAACTACATGAAATGTCTATATTGGTGACTTTCTCAAACTATCTGTCAAAGTACACAAATCCATAACAGAACCAATATTATAAAAAAATGAACTTGTATCAGAGTTCAATTTCAAGAACTCTAAACAATAAATGCGAGCTTAAATTTTGTTCTTTTTCATTAAAATGAATTTAAAAGATAATTGACAATGTTCAAAAACGTCAACCTGTCAGATCTTTTTGTAAAGTATATGTCCATACCATCAACACAATGTACCATCTCATGTCATCAACATCTTCAACACGTTTCATTAACAATCCTTAAACAGCAATGTACCTTTTCTAAATTTTACATTTTTTTCAACGAGCTGCATCACATTTTAGCTGAAAATTTTTATTTGCTGGCATTTTTAGTAAAAGGGTTTATTCTGACGACTATTATCAAAATTCTATCGAAGATCCAGATAAAAAAATATCATCAAAGATTGTTCATTTTTTATTTACTCTCATTTGTTTATTCATTTTCATTAGGCTGTACATTCGGTATACAAAGTTTAGTTATTCTGAAAGCACTTTAGGAAAAATTATTTATTTAATTTATTTATTTAAATATTTATTTAACTTTTGATCATAATTCCGGTTTCTTTGATTATTCAGATCTTTTCATCATAAAAAGTCTTGAATATTTCAGAATTATCCGAACAGTCTCTAAAATCGTCAAATGTCATGATAATCAATAGATAATACGATACGATTGAGAACTCTTTGTTTCTTCATCGACAGATTTGGAATTTTAGAAGATTTTGAGTGCATTTTAAAAATATTCGAAAATATCTGTTTTTCAAACTGTCACCAATCTATACATCCGACATTAATCATAAGTCCAGTCATAATCCGAAAAACAGAAAATCTAAGCAAACTTCGTATTTGAGAGACTCAAACTTCTAAAAACATCATAAAATGATAAAGCCTGTTTCCTCTAACTAAACAACATAAAAACTTTCGATCATAATTCCGGTTTCTTTGATTATTTAGATTATTTCATCATCGAATGTCTTGAAAACTTCCAGTTTTCAGAATCATCCGAACAGTCTCTAAAATCGTCAAATGTCATGATAATCAAAAGATAATATGATACGATTGAGAACTATCTATTTCTTCATCGACAGATTTGGAATTTTAGAAGATTTTGAGTGCATTTTAAAAATATTCAAAAATATCTGTTTCTCAAACTGTCACCAATCTATACAGCCGACATGAATCATAAGTCCAGTCATAATCCGAAAAACAGAAAATCTAAGCAAACTTCGTATTTGAGAGACTCAAACTTCTAGAAACATCATAAAATGATAAAGCCTGTTTCTTCTAACTAAACAACATGAGTAATTTCGATCATAATTCCGGTTTCTTTG
Source organism: Lysiphlebus fabarum (assembly GCA_011426435.1). Taxonomy (NCBI): domain Eukaryota; kingdom Metazoa; phylum Arthropoda; class Insecta; order Hymenoptera; family Braconidae; genus Lysiphlebus; species Lysiphlebus fabarum. The sequence goes on from WSYQ01001621.1 coordinate 10,050, forward strand.
ATTATTCAGATTCTTTCATCATAAAAGGTCTTGAAGACTTCCAGTTTTCAGAATTATCCGAACAGTCTCTAAAATCGTCAAATGTCATGATAATCAATAGATAATATGATACGATTGAGAATTATCCATTTCTTTATCGGCAGATTTAAAATTTCAGAAGTTTTTGATTTTATTTTAAAAATATTCGAAAATATCTGTTTCTCAAACTGTCACCAATCTGTACAGCTGACATGAATCATATTACCAGTCATAATCCAAAAACACAGAAACTCTAAGCAAACTTCGTATCTAAGAGACTTAAACATTTAAAAACATCATAAAATGATAAAGCCTGTTTCCTCTAACTAAACAACATGAAAACTTTCGATCATAATTCCGGTTTCTTTGAATATTTAGATTATTTCATCATAAAAAGTCTTGAAGTCTTCCAGTTTTCAGAATCATCCGAACAGTCTCTAAAATCGTCAAATGTCATGATAATCAATAGATAATATGATAAGATTGAGAATTATCCATTTCTTTATCGGCAGATTTAAAATTTCAGAAGTTTTTGATTTTATTTTAAAAATATTCGAAAATATCTGTTTCTCAAACTGTCACCAATCTGTACAGCTGACATGAATCATATTACCAGTCATAATCCAAAAACACAGAAACTCTAAGCAAACTTCGTATCTAAGAGACTTAAACATTTAAAAACATCATAAAATGATAAAGCCTGTTTCCTCTAACTAAACAACATGAAAACTTTCGATCATAATTCCGGTTTCTTTGAATATTTAGATTATTTCATCATAAAAAGTCTTGAAGTCTTCCAGTTTTCAGAATTATCCGAACAGTCTCTAAAATCGTCAAATGTCATGATAATCAATAGATAATACGATACGATTGAGAACTCTTTGTTTCTTCATCGACAGATTTGGAATTTTAGAAGATTTTGAGTGCATTTTAAAAATATTCGAAAATATCTGTTTCTCAAACTGTCACCAATCTATACAGCCGACATGAATCATAAGTCCAGTCATAATCCGAAAAACAGAAAATCTAAGCAAACT